>NKZI01001934.1:0-34697 GCA_002370645.1 Metschnikowia sp. 00-154.1 | reverse complement strand
TACTTGTGTTGGTTGATGGTTCCTTAAAACGGGGGAATCGAGCTAATGAAGTAGTTGTCGGCAGGGTCGCCTAGTCAACCAGTTTTCCCATAATCCGACCGGGAAAGCTGTTCACATTTCATCCTAGTACCTCGGGCTTATCATAATCTAACTCGACACTTCGGGTTTATCACATTCCTCTCTGATGCTCGGTACCATGGTCACTGAAGAGATGGCATATTGAAATGGCCTTTGTTAGATCAGACGGCGTATGCGTAGACTTCATAATACTTCTATGGGTAGCGGAAATGTAACATCTTTCCTGTTACTCTATACTAGCTCTTCTCATTACCACTCTACCATATACTACTATATACTACTCTATACTGTACTCTGTGCAATTACTCTACTTTGTAACGTACTTTTTACTAATACTGAATACTACCACTCCATGCTCCTTTTCTACTACTTTTTCCACCGTGTAATCTACTATACTACTATATACTCTCTATCTCAATTACTTTTACACCATTTGAGTATAGTTATACTAGCAATACCAAAATGTAAATTAAAAGGCAGTATTCATTAAAATAGTTTTCATTACTTAATGGCAAACCTTAGAGGTCATATGGATAATTCAAATGCTTATACCTAGCTATATTGGATACTTTGGCTGCCTAGATTTGATTGTCTAGACGATATTTGGTAGTGGTAGTGCATTGGTGGTGGTAGTGTATTGGTAGTAGGTACTAGACTACTAGTAGAGCCACATAGGAGTTGTTAGATTCTTGTTGTAACGTGAAGTACCAAGTTGTCTTTATTCGTTGATGGTTCCTTAGAGAGCGGAACGAGTGTGGCTTATATAACAATCAAAGAGAAACGTGGCATCGAGAAAATTTTCGCCAGAGCAATGGTGATGATTGTTTTGGCATGTTCGAAAAAAAGGCCATCATAGTACCTCGTACATTGATGGCCAAACGCCGTCATATGGCGTTTGCAATGGCCCTTGTAAGTATCAGGCAGAAAGACTTCATAATCCATTCATAGGTAGATCGTTACCTATGGTGGATCTGACAGGAGTACATTATAGTCATATAGTGATGTAGTTGAGTAAGTACCACGCTGGTACAGTATCCTCGCCACATGAATCTACACTGTAGTGCTAGATACATAAGTGACTAATTACTTAAATAATAACAGTCACATTTAACATATCACACACGAATTCATAGTTGGCAAAATATAACTAGCCTGAATATATCAGAATGAGGCATTTGAGGTGTATGGTGCCATGGAATCAAGCAGTTGAGGTGTATAGTGACATGGAATGAGGTATAATTCCAGTTTGCTTTAGTTATGATGAAGCATATTCCTTGACGTTGAGTAAAGCATGATCCTGAGCTTCAGACAAAATAACGTAATCCCTAGTTTAAAAACATTACAACTTGGCCACGTTCTCCTTTCCGCCCTTCCAATGAACGTTCCCAGACCAGTCGCACACATCAAACGTAAGAAGCCGGATCTGCTCCACCTCTTCACGAGTTGCACCCAAATTGACTGCGCCCTTCAAGTGGCCCTTCAATGTAGGGTTGACGTCTTGTGGAATCAAGGCCGTCACCACACAAAACGACGTTTCCTTGGCTGGCAAGATCTCGGTGTTGCTCAAAATAGGCCCGTACACATTGTGGAAAGCATACTGCCATAAGTCAGGGTACGCATTGTACATCTGGTTACGAACCCTGTTGCGGATTTTCCCATACACTGCACTCCAGAAATCCGAGCCTCGAACGGTGGTTTGCAAGAGGTTTTGCGAGTTGATCGACCGCAGAGAAATTGGCCCCTCAATGGTATCATAAGTAGGAATATCGTCATTTTCAAACCTTGTGCCTGCAACATCTTCCTGCACTAGAGCCAGCGAGCTCACGTGACCCGGCACTATAGTGGCACCTCTTTTTGGTTTCAGGTCCGGTTTCACACGGGTAGGAGTCACGTTACGTAAAGCCGTCAATGCCTCAATGGATTTGGGTAACCCCGAAATGGGCGCGATTTTCAATATGGCCTCCCGGATCTTATTGGCTATCACACTCTGAGCCGCGTGGATATCTTCGCTATGACTATACTTATAAGGAAGCGGAAGCTTATCGTGGTAAGTATAAGGGATCAAGATATCCGGCAAGTTGACACCAATGGCCAGGAACTCAGCATATTTGGCTGCAGATGCTATGGAGTCCTCAGCTAACTTAAGGAGGTACCCATCAGTTAGGAGCAGTTTCTCCATGGAAGGCAGCACCTCGAGGAGCTGCTGTCTCAAGGCAAAATGCAACACCTTTCCGATTTCCTGTGGCTCATTGACCACAGTGAGTGCTGTGGATGCAAGGATGTACCAGTTGTGGTATAACGTGGGGTACTTGTAAGCCAACTTCACAAGTCGTTCAGCAGTGAGCACCGTCATCTGGTCAATGGATTCTGGGTATACTAGTAATTCACTTAATTCTGGACTGGTTCCCCTTGAATCAGTTTTTTTTTTGTATTGGTTTCGTGTGTAGGTTTGGTGTGTCCTGGTTAATTGCACAGGTGATTTCCTAAGGAATGTATAGGACTTGGGTAGATCTGACTATACTCAGGATACTTCTCGTACTATGCAGTCCTTATAGATATTTAAATTGGAGAAGATCTAAATTGGGTAATATGGGGTCGGTACTGCTAAGAGGAGGAAGTATAGTGGTAGTCGTGTAGTGGTGAATATGGTTTGGAGTGGAGTGAAGTGGAGCGCGGAGTAGGGCATGTGCGCTCTGTTCCTCGGCTGAACTGTTCTGATACCTCACTGAGAGAATAGCTCCGTTCCTGCAGGGGTGGAGCTTCATCTAGGATCCATCCCTCATAGGGAAGGGAACGGTCAGCATAGGATTAAATCTATTTACCTTTTCAAAGAACTCCTTGGAGGAGATCCCCTGAGACAGTTTAGTGTGGGACATTTCTGTAACAATATGTATTCAATATCTAGTCTGTAGAGAGAAGGTAGAATAAAGGTCCATAGAGAGAAAGAATATTTTAGATTCTTTCTTCTCGTGTATATAGGAAGAGGTCGTGGAAGTTCAATAAATAAACCACAATGGTAAAACTGAGAAGAGCGGTTTAGGGACAGCAGTCAAGGGAAATGAGGGCTTGTGTCCTATGGGCATCCCTGTGTTGTATTTTACTAACGCATAAACTGGAACGATTATCTATCTAAGCTATACATTGTTTTTCAAAACTATTCAAACTAGTGCAACAAAACTACAGTGCGACAAAATTATTCAAACTAGCGCACACTAAAAAAATGTTTCAAACCAATAATTCAGAAAGTTTCGTACCCCTTCGCACAGTCTTTCTAACCAAATGGCATAATGTTTCACACCTACTTTCATTAGAATTCAATATTCGGAAATCTTAAATCTGAACGATTACCTCAGATATACTACATTTCGGAGTTTTGCAGTACCAATCAAGGGTCAAAACGAACGGGTCGGAACTGAACTGGGTTCCTTGTTATCCTGTATATAACAATTGGTTAGGGGTGTACGAAACTTTTTGAATTATTGGTTTGAAACATTTTTCTAGTGTGCGCTAGTTTAAATAATTTTGTCGCACTGGTTTGAATAATTTTGAAAAACACTGTAGTGTGTAGTGAGTAGTGTAGAGTGCAGTGAGTAGTGTATGTGAAGAAACGGTCCAAGTCTTTAGTAAACATCAGTACCTCTACACGAATAAATAGTAGTGGGACTGGTATCGGAATACATCTTGGCATGACCTCCTTTGGCTGATATATATTTCAGAACTCTTATAAAATAGCAAGAGCTTGTTCTTTTATATTGTGGTGAGCCTTCACGTAACCAAAGTCACGTGAATGGCTGCGGTGCTAGAGACAGCAAGTGCAATTTTCTCATCAGTGTGTGGTAGTGTATGGTAGTGTAGTATAGTGTATGTTAAGGAAATATATAGCAGTGTAGTATAGTGTATCGTAAGGAAGCATATAGTAGTGTAGTATAGTGTATCGTAAGGAAGTATATAGTAGTGTAGTGGGTACCGTCATTGTCTCACTTATACAGTGCCTCGGTGCCTCAGTCTTAAATGAGAGTGCAGTATCATCCAGCCGCACAGTCGGACCTGAACAGTGTCGCATCAGACCATAGAGCTAGGTAGAGAAAATAAAAGTATAGTAAAATAGGTATAGTGAAATAGGCATAGAACCGAAGGCTGAAACGAAGGCTGAAACGAAGGCTGAAACGAAGGCTGAAACGAAGGTTGAATAGAATGGTTTTATTCCAATGGTACTTAGTAGTTTTGGTACTTGGTGATTGTACCGCGATTTGAGGATTTGTTGCGAAATCGCCTTGAATTAAGAACACACCATAGAGTGTACAGTTTACGGTGTTTCACACAAATACATATACAATAAATAAACAAAGTAGTAATAAAGGTATAATGTAATAAAGGAGTAATGTAATAAAGAGTAATGTAATAAAGAGGTAATGTAATAAAGAGGTAATGTAATAAAGGAGTAATGTAAAAAAGGAGTAATGTAATAAAGAGTAATGTAATAAAAGGATAATTTTATAGATAATATTTATACAGTATATGGTGGTGGACTTTGTGGGCAGTGCATTCTGGATGAATGGGTATGAAATTAGTCCCTAGTTACTGACCTCGTCAAGATGGATTCAAAGATTGTCACCAAGAGTATTTCTATAATTTTTATACCACAAAAATATTGTCAATGAAATTACATCCATACTTACTGGCTACTATTATCATAATATGCCTTACCATTGCTACCAATCCTACACTACTTCCCCACGGATTCCATAGTCTTAGTAATGTTATTAATTCCCAATTGTCAACGATATGATTCTGGTATTTCAGTTACCTCTCAGTTACCTCTTGAGATCTTGACTGTCTTAGTCTCCATGGACTAGCATAACGACTTTTTCAGAGACCAGCAATACACCAGTCTCCATAGATTAGTATAATAGCCTTGGTTTCTGTAGACTAGTCGATTGGCCATTGTGAGGATTATACAGCGAGGTTTCACACTACCTCTTTACTAGTGCCCTACCTATAGTGACTTTAAGCCATATTATGGGGGTGCTGCTTTTCTACCCACTACTACATACTATCTACTAAAAAGTACATACTATCTACTACGTACCACATACTAAATACTAAATACTACAAACCACATACTGCATACAAATGGTCCTAGGACAGGTAAGTGCCAGGCTGACCGACTATATGAGAACATGGTCTGGTCTTGGCTGCCATAGCTCATGGCCTATAGTATGACTATCCATGGCTCATAAGAAATCCCATACTAAAGATCATTGTCAGATCCACCATGGGTAGTGATCTACCTAATGAGGTACTAAACAAGCCTCCCTGCCTGATATTAACAATGTCCATTGTATAAGGCCTTCTAGCCAGCCATCTATCCACCAGCCACATCCTCTCTTGAATTCATATATAATCAGCTTCAGATTCCTACTGTTGAGCATTAATCAGCGAATGAACATTGTAAACAGAATACCTAACGTAACAAGAATCTAACACTCATGATCTAATACTAAATACTACATACTACATATTACATATGACATACTACACACCACTATTTATCACTAACAGTTTCCTCCATTTATTTTCACTTACAATTACTTCAAACCTCAAAAAAAAAAAGTTTAAACCCCACCGGTACTTCTTTAGACACCCTATAATAGGTCACTTGATTCCTCCACTGACCCAGGTGCGAGCAATCTTGTCCTTGATTTTTCTGCGCTGTTCATGGGTCCACTCGCCAATGCCCCAGAAATGCAGAAGATTCAAAAATGCAGGTGCAACCTTGGTGTTGAACTCCCGGAACGACTTATCGTATTGCTGGCTTAGAGCGCGCGGTGAGCTCTCTCTCAACGAGGCCTTGATATCTTTGATATCTCTATGCAGAATATTTCCATGAAGATCAGAACCATGGAGAATGTCAGTTTTTGCAATAAAATTATTCTGAGTTGTTGTAGTACTTTTTGTAGTACTTTTTGTAGTACTTTTTGTAGCACTTTTTGTAGCACTTTTTGTAGCACTGCTTTCCTGGAGAGTTTCCCAGGGCCGCATTTGCTCATGAATGGGAATCCACTTATCAGAGCTACGCCAATGGTCTGAAGCCACCATTTCATGGACCCGGGAAATAGCTCTTTTATATGCAAACTTCTCGTCCTCTCCAGTGAATGCCTTGACGTTGGCAAAGTTCTTGGGCCGCGAGTCTCCGTCTGTATTATACTCTTTTGCGTAATCCTGGTCATACGACGTCACATTGGGCCGGTAGGGGTTTAAGGTCTGCATGGAGGTTTTGGCAAACATCTCCTCTTGTTGCACTAATTCACGGTCCACGGTTGCATCGTCTACTGTTTCAGGGAAGAAAAGCCCGTCCAAGGCTTCCTCAGTGCGGAGGAATAACTGGCACCGAGCCTCGTAGAGAGCATCCAAAAGCGTAATGAACCGACGTGCTTCATTCTTCATTTTGGAAGTCATCACTGGCACATTATCAACAATCACCGTTTGGAAAGTAGACGCCAAAGTGATGTAGTCGGAAGAACTATAGAGGCCCCGGCATATAGTGTCGAAGTCTAAGAAGCACACTGACGACTCACCATACGTTCTGGGAATCACCGATGTACGGTTATACACCGAGATTCGAGCCTCTTTCCATGGTACACTTTCCAAGGCCATTGGCTGAGCCATATCCAATGCTTTGGTGGTCACAAGGCGAGTCCATTCCCTGAGGTGATTAGGGTTCCCCTTTTTAACCACCATATTGCTTTCTTCACTGGAGTTCTGGGCAAAATGTTGTCTATAATCGATCAGCGAGTTCATGTCCATGGCAATACACCGGGAATTCAAAATACTCACAAATGACTTGAAGCGAGCCTTATTGAACTCAGACGAGTAGAGCTCTTCCGGTAATTTATTGGAGGTGGCCACCAAAACACCCCCGAGCTTAAAGTAGTAAGTAAAGAGGATCTTGATGATTTGAGCAGCAGCCACATCCGGAAGCATAAACTCATCAAGCATGAATACCGTCAGCTGGTGGATCATTTTTTGTGCTATTTCAAAGAGGATGAACTCATTTTCCATGGTCATCTTGTGCTTCCCGTAAACAGACGCCGTAAGCATGCTTTCCTTCTGGATCTTATGGATCTCTCCAAAAACCCATAATATGAAGTTACTATAGTGCCAGCGCATCTTCAGGTAATGAGGTAAGCTGTTGGCAAAAATGTCCATGAGCATGGACTTCCCACACCCCACTTCTCCATTGACTAGGAGTCCCTGTGGAGAAGGAATATGGCGTAATTCCTCTTCATCCGTTAAAAAACGAACCACCTCCTTTTTTTTGGTGTTGATATCTCTTCGGAAAAGTTGTCTGAGACTAGATAAGGGCTCATTTCGAAGTGACGTCATGTGCCTCTCTTCCTGGGCCTGGAGGATCTCGAGTTTCCGTATGAGTAGAGACTTTTTGATGGCCATTTCCTGCTCGGGCTTATAATCGACAAGTCTATAGAATAGCTTCTGGAACTCCTTCATGGCCCGGAGCTGCAGCTCATCTTTCTGCAACTTTCCCATTTTCACATAGTTCTGGTAAATGAGGTACGGGTCCACGATGGCCACGCTGGTGGAATCATTTTCAACTCCACTTTTGTGGAACGTCGACGGTAGTCTTCCCTCCACTCCTTGAGGCCCACATGTTAACTTGGGGGTTAATCGGGAGTACAATCTGACCACACTTTTACGCACACTAAAGACACTGTTAAGCGTCATGTCAGCAATTTGAACAAAAGGACGTGTGTTGGCAATTTGTGCAGGTTGAAACACTCTGAGTATTTAGAAGCCGTTTTACGAGAGGGTTTCGGAGTCCTGTATAGGAAGAATTTAGGACGAGTTTAGGACGAGTGTTGAGTGGTTGGGTCGTGTAGACGTGGCTGTGGAGTACCGAATCGGACGACCGATGGTGGGAGTGCAGATACCCCGGCGCGCATAGATGAAAAAGATAAGCTGTGGTCCGAGGCAGAGCAAGAATAGTGAGTTCGAGGAAAAGGTGTTTGACATTTGGGACTTATGGGGCACTTGATAATATATGGTGGTGTACAGGGTTTTACCTATATAATTTTTATATATTTTATAACAGTACTCTTTAGTAATTTTGCTCACTAGGAGTTTTTTGTGTGGTTGGTTAGTGAATAGTGTGTTAGGATGAACAGTAGTTATGAGTTTCGCACGACCTTAGTATTAGTGATTCCAGTCAATTTTTTTTTAAAGCCAGAAAGACAGAGTTTGTTTTTTTTGGGGGAGAAGATATAGAAAGGAGAAGCAAATTTCACTCATAGTTGTTAAGGGTCAAGTGAGAGACCTGCTTACTTGGCTTCGCCAGCCCACTGTATAGAACAGTCTAATGTTATATACCAAATCTAACTAAGGGAAGACACATTCTATTAGGTAGTAAGTCAGGTATAGTGGTATAGTTTATGTGTAGCAGTAGTACATTAAGTGCAGGAGTAGAAAATTTTAATGTAGTGCATAAATGGCAGAGGGTAGTATTGTATTAGTGTTGGGTCAAAAGAAGAGGTGGTGGATAAGACCGTATAAGCGCATACCCACGTAAGCGCATAGAAATGGTCATAGATTATCAGTATTTCTGATACTCAGATCAGCCAAATTAAGCCCTTATATTAAGGGATTCTTGTAATGGAATGTATCTAGAATGATTTCGAAAAGTACTACACTTTAGTGGACGGTAGAAGTTCCTTTTATAGATATAGTAAGTGAACAGGGCACATAACACAAGACCGCGGGCTCATAACCTTAATATTAACCAATTCCTCTAGAAATGATTCTGGTACATATAAGCCAATGAACTGGACTGAATATCTAGTACTGTTTAGTGGGCATAGTGGTATCTTCTGGCACGTGACATCTATTTATCACAGCACTACTCTACTGTATAGTACCACACTTTTCCGATAGTACCACACTATTCCGATAGTACCACACTATTCCAATAGTACCACACTGTTCTGATAGTACCACACTGTTCTGATAGTACCACACTGTACTGAAAGTGTTAGATTCTAGTGAAACATTCATACACTAAGATATTTCTACTGGTTGATGGGTTATCAAAACCAGGGAATCAAGCTACTTAAGAGGTTGAAAGCGAGGTCGCCTAGTCAAACGTCGTTGCTAAGTCATTGCAGGAATACTCTCCATATTACATCCTGTTACCTCGGGTTGATCACATTCCATCCTGATGCTTAGTACCATGGTAACTGAGAGGATGACGATATGGAATGAACATTGTTAGTGGATCTAACAATACTATACTACTATACTATTCCAGTGTACTACACTATACTACTATACTACTATACTACTATACTACTATACTATTCCAGTGTACTACACTATACTACTATACTACTATACTACTATACTACTATACTACACTACACTGTACTATACTGTACTATTAGATCCATAGTGGTCAGGGCTGTACCCATAGAGGTATTATAAAGCCTAAGCCGTCAGATCCTAGAAATAAATATTAGATAGTACCATCACCTCGGCCAATGACTAAGAAATCTGACCAGAAGACAATTTAATAGTCTATTCTACTATACTCATTGACTATACTACTCCAATATACTACTCTAATCTACTATTAAATTATACTCAAACTTAATCTGCCTTACTATAATATACCCTTTTACAATACTAGACCTACTGTACTAGTCTGTACAATGATGGCCTAAGACTACCTAGAATAATCTCCTCTATTGTTTTTGTGAAGAATTTTTACAAGCCACATATTTTCTCCAAGGTATATATACTGTAGTACTATACTAAAGTACTACTACAGTACTACTACAGTACTAGACTACAGTACTACTACAGTACTACTACAGTACTACTACAGTACTACTACAGTACTACTACTATACTACTACTACTATACTACAGTACTACTACTATACTACAGTACTACTACTATACTACAGTACTACTACTATACTACTACTACTATACTACAGTACTACTACTATACTACTACTACTATACTACTACTACTATACTACAGTACTATACTACACTACTACTACTACTATACTACAGTACTATACTACACTACTACTACTACTATACTACTACTACTATACTACAGTACTATACTACACTACTACTACTACTATACTACAGTACTACTACTACTACTGTTGAATTCTTATTAGCACGTTTGATACCCAATCGTTACTAAATTGATAATGGCTCATCAAAGGGAGGAACCTGAGTTGCTTTTTTGGTATTTTAAAGAGAAAACTTGGCTTCAAAAACCTCTTCACCAGCATAATGCCAGTTATGTTCGTGCCCGTGTGGATTCAGTTGATACTGCTAAATGGTATTGGGCGGTCTTTGAATGGCCATTTTAGGATCTAGCAGAATAGGCTTGAAATCTATCCATAGATAGGGTACTACCAAAGGTGTATCCAATAGCTGTAGTGGTAAAGCTGTACAGTAGTATAGTGTGGTAGCATAGTATAGTGTGGTAGTATAGTATAGTGTGGTAGTATAGTATAGTGTGGTAGTATAGTATAGTGTGGTAGTATAGTATAGTGTGGTAGTATAGTATAGTGTGGTAGTATAGTATAGTGTGGTAGTATAGTATAGTGTGGTAGTATAGTATAGTGTGGTAGTATAGTATAGTGTGGTAGTATAGTATAGTGTGGTAGTATAGTATAGTGTGGTAGTATAGTATAGTGTGGTAGTATAGTATAGTGTGGTAGTATAGTATAGTGTGGTAGTATAGTATAGTGTGGTAGTATAGTATAGTGTGGTAGTATAGTATAGTGTGGTAGTATAGTATAGTGTGGTAGTATAGTATAGTGTGGTAGTATAGTATAGTGTGGTAGTATAGTATAGTGTGGTAGTATAGTATAGTGTGGTAGTATAGTATAGTGTGGTAGTATAGTATAGTGTGGTAGTATAGTATAGTGTGGTAGTATAGTATAGTGTGGTAGTATAGTATAGTGTGGTAGTATAGTATAGTGTGGTAGTATAGTATAGTGTGGTAGTATAGTATAGTGTGGTAGTATAGTATAGTGTGGTAGTATAGTATAGTGTGGTAGTATAGTATAGTGTGGTAGTATAGTATAGTGTGGTAGTATAGTATAGTGTGGTAGTATAGTATAGTGTGGTAGTATAGTATAGTGTGGTAGTATAGTATAGTATAGTATAGTACTGTAGAATATAGTGTTGGATTCTTGTGTAACGTTAAGTACTGAGTAATCTGTATCCATTAGATATTGTTAGTGAAAATAATAAAACTATGCTGACATAGTACTATGACTACTATGCATTCGTCTTGCTCTCTATTCTATATTGCCTACTTAACGTTCTAGTCCTCATTGCCAATTGCCGGCAATTCAAAAGAACGTAAGATCGGTAATCTATGCAGTGTATAGTATGAGCCATAGTGTTTCCTATTAATAAAAAAGACTTGAAGTCTATAATACTTCACAGGAATCACCGTTCATCGATGGATATTGGTTAAGTTAGTGGATGGAATCGGGTCTTAGGAATTGAACGGTTTGGGGGAACGAGTGAAGTCAATGTCTTCAATTTCATACCCTTTCTGCCGTAGTACTGCCAACTGACTGCACCACTAACCAATATAATTCTGACTCGGTACTGACTCGGTACTGACTCTGTACCGACTGGACACTGTATAACTCTGAACCGAAGCTGTAGTGACGACGGCGGACACTGTACTGACTTTGGTATTACACTGACCACTAACCATTGAAACCAGTAGTCCATCGTGCGAGCCAGAATGTAGTATTGTAGTATTCATCATACCACCGAATCACTCAAGTAATCATTTAGCTGGTATATTATGCTGTTCGATACTCGAATAGCCCAGCTCAATCGCTCGTGGACTTAACTTCTAGCAATTCCATTTTTATTCTTTATTCCACTTTGTCCACTTCACATGCTAGGTCTTGCCTTCTTGGGCTGGAGACATGGTTCGGCCGAGCTGCGAGAACTTTTTATCGAGTGAATTAGAAAGCCCATTCATCTCTGTATCGGTTCGGCCATATAATTCATGCCACCACTTGACATCGGAGTAATTAAAAAACACCACATCGGTATTTGCATCCACATCGTATGCCGGGTTCAAGAACTCCGCTGGCCGAGAAAGGAAATATTCCCACACGGAAACCGTGGACTTGCTTAAGTCTTCGTCTACCTTGAGACTCTTCTCCGAGTTGCAGAGAAATGTGCCGTACTGACACGAGTACGAATGGTAAAAAAGTCGCTTCAAAAACCGGCTGTTGAACTCAAACTTGTCGGGTTGCTGCCGGTATATCTGATATACGCAGTCGAGGAACTGGTGGAATATGGGCGAACGCTCGTTGCTGCCCGAATACACCGACGTGTTGTCACTGCTCTCCAAGTTGGACGCGGTATTTTTGATGTGGTTGGCGGCCCTCTGGAGAAATGACGTCACGGTTGTTTTGGGACCAGTGGAAGATGGATTGAGGGAGAGACTCTGGAGTGGATTCAGTGGTTCAGAGTCCGCTCCTCCTGTATCCTGTTTGGGTTCACTGGGGGAAGATGATAATATGGCCCCAATACATCCCCCATGATCGGCTCGTGTAGCGAATTTGAACCCAAAACTCATCCACTCTTTCTCCACAAGCACCATGAATCCACGCATAGTCCGGAAATATGGGTCTAAGCAAAGCTGAGACAAGGCTGACACTTGAGACGTTCTATCCCAGCCATCCGAACAATGAATCAAAATATTAGTATTGTTGAGGTGCACTGATTTGCAGATTCGGTCCACGCTCTGGAGAATTATTGAGAGTCGGTGGAGCCATTGGGTTTTCGTCAATGCTTGCTGAAGAAGCTGTGATGACTCATAGGGGTTTTTATCAAGATCAGTGAGAATCTGCGTGAGCTTATTGAGCGAGTCTCTCATCATGTGAATGTTGTCGATATTGCAGAAAACCTTGTCGACATGCTGGACCCGTGACGGGCTGGCCTTGGTATCTTCGTCGTCGGTATGTTTTCCCCGGTAGTAGTCGACGTTTTCTGTTCCTGCACCGAGAGCATGTTGGGCCATGGCATTGGTGATTGGGCGGAGATCCACAATCAAATTTCTCTGAGGCTGCTCTATCTCCACCAGCGTCAGGCTCTGGGACCGGAAAATCTCCTCTACCAATCTCTCATCCTGCATCGAGCGATTCTGGATGTTCAACCCCACCAATGGCTGCAGACACCGAGCAATAATATTGCCATTGGGGCCCATTCTGTGCCGGTATACTATGGCCGGAACACGCTGTTTGGACCGGAACTTGCCCGCATGCTGGAGTACACTATCGGAAATGGCAGTAGGTACCATAAAAGTCTGGGGATAGGACGGACAGAAGCGGTATCCTGTATTCAAGCGGGTAAGTCGCCATGGCCACCGTTTATTTCCTTTGTCATTTGGGTCCTTCAAGAGCCCCTGGCGTTGGTACTCTTGGTCCAGATCATAAATGGCCCATCCTGCACCGTTGAGTTTCAGCTCCAAGGCATTGGGTCTATATTCAAACGCATAGAACTCACTAATAGTGCCCTTGCTCTTGGCAGCTGTTGCGAGTCTGCTGAGGTTCACGTAGACCTCCATACATATGGCGTCGTTGACAAAGTCAAAAAGGTAGTAGGTGAAGTCCTTGCACATGACCCGGATATTAGAGGCCAGGTAGCGGTCGAAGCCGGCCACCTCGGAGCCGAGGCCTCGCACGGGGTTTTTTTTCGCCGCTCCTTCAACCGCCACACTTTCGCCGCCTTCTGCACTAACAGTGAGATTTCGTCCATCACCATCCGCGCCACCAGCCCCATTTGCACTAGAATTATTTGCACTAGTAGTATTTGCACTATTAGTATTCTGGAAAGATTGGATAGATTGGACAGATTGCCCATTTTGGACACTTTGAACACTTTGAACACTTTGAACACTTTGGACACTTTGAACACTTTGAACACTTTGAACACTTTGAACACTTTGAACATTTTGAACATTTTGAACACTTTGAACACTTTGAACACTTTGAACATTTTGAACACTTTGAACACTTTGAACATTTTGAACACTTTGAACACTTTGAACACTTTGTCCATTTTGACCAGAAACACTTTGAACACTCTTAACTCCCTGCCCAGGGCTCCATGAACAACCTCGGGATTTCTTCACCCGTTCAATCACTGGGTAACAGATCCAGATTTCCCGGGGCTTTTGGCCCTGAGCAGAGGGAAACGAAAACACCATGTGGAAACGGGAAAGCACAAGCGAGCCGCGGAGGTGATGGCCTCGGCGGGTAAGAAGAACATTGTCCACCTTGAGGACCTTTGAAAACTCCATGGGTTCCTGGGGGAGGGCCGCTTTCTGGGGTGTGCGTGTGGTGAAGGTGCCGCTATCAGTGCAGTGCGTACATCACGTGACCGGCAGATAAGCCCAGGCACTGGGAAAGAGACTACTTCAGGAACTACCTTTTCAGGAACTATCTGTTTCAAGAACACCTAAGTCTTTGAAATATCATTTATGAACCAAAATTATTTTATCTGTGTTTTTTTTTTCGGAACTTCAAGGTCTAGGAATTAGGTAGTTTGAATTATAAAGCATGGTCCTGCATATACACGGATCTAATACGTTGGTATATTTCTCAGAGACTTAGTGAACGACCACATTAGTGTAATACTTGTTATTTTTCTGGTTGGGTTCAATAATCTTAAATACAGGAGTGCATCCAAGATTTTACCGGCTCTCAACTACTATACCACTGCACTTCTCTAATACTACTCTTATAGTAGTCTATATTCTGATATATTACTTTGACTTAAAACTCAAGTTACGTACTGTAGTACTCTATACTTTGTTGAGAATACCATTAAGATAATATTGCTCCACTAGGTTTTTATAGTATAACTCTTACTTTTTTATTCTGTACTACTCTAATATGTTCTTGTACAAAACAACTTTTCTACACTACTGTTAGATCCGCCATAGGCAGGGCCCTGCCTATGAAGGATATTATGAAGCCTCTCAGTCCGATTGTTACAATGGTGATACGGCGTTTGGCCATCAGGGCACTTCGTGCATAGATGGCCCCTTTCGAATATTCCAGAACAATCCTTACCATTGTTCTGGTGGAGAGTTTTTCGGTTCCACGTTTCTCTCAAAGTTATATAAACCACCTCGGTTCCTCTCTTTGAGGAACCATCAACGAATATAAGAGTTTAGGCATAAATGTATTAAAAGAACATAACAACTACACTCTATATTCTATACTCTACACTCTACACTCTATCCTCTACACTCTATCCTCTACACTCTATCCTCTACACTCTATATTCTATACTCTACACTCTATCCTCTACACTCTACACTCCATCCTCTACACTCTATCCTCTGTCTTCACTATACCACTCTATAGGTAACCAGATTCCAATTACTATCAATAGGTAAAGCGTCCGAGTCATCTTACCACAGACTAGGTCGTAAAAATGCTCCAATTGATACTGGCATAGCAAATAAGAAAAGCAGGCTAAAGCTAGAAAAGAATAGAGGGGGTATTGGTGAATCTATACAAGTGTCTGAAGTAGTAGTTTCTGAAGTAGTAGTTTCTGAAGTAGTAGTTTCTGAAGTAGTAGTAGTTTCTAAAGTAGTAGTAGTTTCTGAAGTAGTAGTAGTGTCTGAAGTACTGGTAGTGTCTGAAGTAGTAGTGTATTCAAGATTCATTACCCTGAAACTCCTTATATGAATGAAGTATCTGGTTCATTCAGTATAGAGACAGAAGACTCATACCGGATTTGAATATTTATTTTATTCTTATATTGGAATTCATTATTGGAAGGCTGGTGGAACAGTACAGACCATTTGCAGCCATATCTCAAGCATCCACCCAGTCATAACTGTACCACCCAGTCAACTTATTCCTACCACTAAATCACTAGAGCCCTCTACCACCCATCACCAGACCACCAGATCAATAGACCACCAGATCAATAGAGCAACAGAACAGACCACTAGACCACTAGACCTATACCTCATTTCAGTGGAGATCCTCAACATAGATCAATTCCGGCTACTTTAAAGAGACTATAATCCGTCGAACCGGGCGATGCCTTTATTGACAGGCAACTTCTTGAGTTTGAGTTTCTTCTTCTTGGGTTCCTGGCTCTTTTCTGTATTGGTGTTGAGGTTAATCTTCTTCAGCTTTCCTCTCTTTACCCTTTCATCCTCACTGGAACCATTGTCACTGGAACCATCGTCATTGTCACTCTCTTGTTCACCATTACTTCCATCTTCACTATCACTTCCACTTCCTCCATCTTCACTGTCACTTCCACTTCCTCCATCTTCACTGTCACTTCCATCACCTCCATCTTCACTGTCACTTCCATCCTCACTTCCATCCTCACTTCCATCCTCACTTTCATCCTCACTTCCATCCTGACTGTTACTCTCTCCATGACTCCAAATCTTAAGCGTCTCCAACCCCGAACTCACCAACCTATAATCATAATCAATATCCAAATTGCCCACCTCGTCAGTTCCTCCTATACTGTTGGAATGCACCCGGACCTCCTGCACACGCCCCCGCTTGTAGTCCACTCGATGCAAGAGCCCGTCGCTGTCGCCGCACCACACACAGTCCGCGAGCCCCGCGCTCCCCATGTTCATGGTTGGAATGAGCGCGTCGATCGATGCATTTTTGTTGATCTTGATCCGCGACACTGGATCTGTCAACCTGTTGATAGAGTTTCTCCAAGTGGTGAGAACCCCTTCGCCGTGCGAAACAACCACCGTGTCATTTTTGCTTCCACTAACAAATTCTGAGGGGTAACACATCGCGAGCAATTCGTCGCCTTGATCCTCCGATTGTGTGACTATACCTTTTCGGATATCCAAATGCGTTAAGGTGGAACTACCCAATGAAAGGTAGTGGTAGGCTGAGACGTCGGGCATGCTTAATATTTGGGTTACGGTGTCTTCGTGCACTTGCAGCAACTTGTCGAAACGTAACTTGTCCCCAAGGTTTCTGCTGTCGTACACTAGAACGGATCCGTTTTGGGTGCCGGCCAAAAGAAAGGGGTTGGATGTAGATTGCGTGAGTGTGGTGATTGCATCTTTCTCATTGAGGTGTGCGCTGATATCTGCGCGGGCCACCACTTTTCCTGTTTCACTGGCGGCTTTTTTGATGATATGGTCGGTGCCTCCTGTATATATATGGTCTCCTACTGACCCTTGGAGAGTTTCGAAAATGACGGTCCTGCACGACCCTTTATGGCGCTTGGTCTTCCACCCGGTGGAAATGCCTCGATTGTGCGTCATGTCACTGTGGTCGGAAACATACTCCCACCACCGCGTTTGGAGCCCCGATACCATGGTTTGGCCCAAATTCTTACCATGCTTACCCTTTTCGGCCTTTAGGTACTCGGTTTTGTTGCTCAAAAGCCGGCTTTCTAGCTCCTCGGCATCATATGTATGGCAGTATACATGACCGGTGCCTAATCCCGATAAAATCACCGGTTTGGAGGGGTGTGCGGCCACGGAAAAAAGGGGGTCTGTATATTTGACCTCGACAATTGGTGTGGTCAGCGACTCTTGGTCCCGGGGGTTCCGCTTGCTGCTCTTCTTGCCCATAGTGTGTGGTGTATAGTGGGAGAGTGTGGAGTAGCGATGCTTTTTCTCATCGCGATGCTGCACCCGTGCAGGACCGCCCATGTC
Source organism: Metschnikowia sp. 00-154.1 (assembly GCA_002370645.1). NCBI lineage: Eukaryota > Fungi > Ascomycota > Pichiomycetes > Serinales > Metschnikowiaceae > Metschnikowia > Metschnikowia sp. 00-154.1. The sequence goes on along the minus strand of NKZI01001934.1, from coordinate 16,867 downwards.
CATCCCAAGATCTAGTATTTTGGGAGATATTATTGGGTAATATACTATATGGGTAGTGCACTGTTTTTAAAAATTTTGAATTTACTAATAAATATTGTTGCTTAGGTGTAATGTAGCTTAGGGAGTGTGACGGTGTGTAAGTTGGTAAAAACGGGCTTGTATGCAGTACCTAAAATCAACTCTAAACTTTCCTTCATAGCTTGAATTAGATACTATAAAGTCCCTGGGTAATAGTAGGTGACCTAAGGAGCGGAATGATTAATTTCTCAAGTGTTTTAAATGGATTCCTGTGGAGAAAAGTGAATGAGGTAAGTCCGGGAAATTGCCTTTTTCAGTAATTTCCAGTCGGCCCCGACTATGCAAATACTGCAAAATAAAGCGTTAGTTCTTATTATGGCCACAATAAAAAAGATTCACACTAAAGAAGGAAAACAAAATAGCCAATAATAGAAAGTCTCTAAATTCCCAGGCCTTCTGGATGGAAAAGTCTTCACATTCATCCTGGAACTTCGTGCCATGGTGACTGAGGAGTCAGCGTTATGGAATAGCCATTGTTAGGATTACACAGCGGAAGGTTTCATGATTCCTCTCTAAGTAGTGAGGTTCCCATAGCTGAACCAACATTTTAATTGATAATATAATGTCTCCAAAATTTGGTAAACCACTATTTTCTAATATAGTTTTACTTTTAATTTGATATAATGATTGAGAGAGTCCTGTATATAAAGATAAATAAGAGAATATAATAAATGCTTGATCATAAAAGAATATTTGTTAGATCCAACATGGGTGGAACAATACAACCTATATAGATAAACCCACGATACAATCAACAACAAAGAGCACACATGAAAGATCCACTCACCGTCCAATATATCTTCTTTGGTGACGTCAAATGTATTCTGGGTACTTTCTCTCTGGAAAAACATGGGATCGATCTCCTTCTTTATGACATCACTTATATGACATCACTTATATCTTCATGGTGAGCGAGTTCCAGTATCAACTACCCGGAAACTTCCACAAGCGAAGGAACCCTCATCCACTGGTTGATTTTCAACTGCCGTTTCGTTGAGTGGTCTGGAAGCACAATACTCATCTTAGTGATATCCTCGAAAGCTCAGTTGGTGAGTAAATCTTGGTAGTAATCTTGGTAGTAATCTTGGTAGTAATCTTGGTAGTAATCTTGGTAAGAGTTGGCAAATTCTTGCAAAGTATCAATGACCAAAGTGCTGATATCATGACGATAGGTGAACGAAGTGTTCATTGTGTGGCACAAATTGGCGAACATTGACTGACTGAACTCGACTGCATTCGCATATATCTTGGTTCCGCTCGGCACTTTCAAATGCTTCATAGATGTCAAGTTGTCACATTCAGGCATCGCAACCTTTATCTGATTGAACCTTGCCATCTTATTGTTTGTGTTATTGTTAAGTTTGATGCCATTATTGTTTGAGAAGCAGTCTTGGAATGCATGATCCACCTGATTCTTCAATAGAACAAGAAATGAGTTGCGCATGACGTCAAGGAAAAACGTAGAGGCTATAGGGTTAGGAATTTTTTCCAGATCCGCTTTGAAATAGAGTTTGTTGACTCCAGAAACCAAGAGAAGAAAGTACTCCAAGTGTTATGTTCTTTTAATACATTCATGCCTAAACTCTTATATCCGTTGATGGTTCATCAGGAAGAGGAATCGGCCGTACTTAAATACTCTGCAGGAGAACAATCCGTATTACGGCGAACCAAAAGGGGGGTAGTAACGACAACTGACTTGGATATTAACTGGTAACGTGCGACCATCCTTATATGGGTAGTACTTCACCCATCTTGAATCTAACAATCCTTTGTTCATGGGTACACTACTCTGGTCTACTCTGGTCTACTCTGGTCTACTCTGGTCTACTCTGCTCCACTCTGCTCCACTCTCTACCAAAAAAAAGTTACAATAAGTACTACTATGAATAAATACAATTGTGTAATAAGTGATGCGGGGAAAAAATCAATCAAATCTTTTTCAGTAATTTGAATACCTGACATACTTGTCTACTGGTCTGGTAGTCACTACTAATCTACTAGGCACTACCTATCAGTACTAGTGTACTAGTGAGTCCTAGTCAGTAGTTAGTCAGTAGCTCATGCTAATTCCTGGTTCATAGAGTATTAAGATTATCTACCATAAATTGTGAAATAAAATCTTGTACGTACTAATTATTTTGATTGAATCTCATTTGAGCTTGCTTTTCCAGAGCTTTTCCAGGACAAAACTCACTAGAATTCATCTCGTGTACCCCAATTGGGGTAAAATCTCCAAAGAATTAGCTTAAATAAAAATTAAGCAGCTTCATATATATATGCAGTGGAATCTTTTGGAAAAAGTTATTGTTCTTTGGATATGAAGGGAGGTTAGAGTAGGACCGGATTTGGAACCTCGGAATACGGGTCGCGGCCGGAATAGATCAGCTACCATACCATTAAATTTTGACCCGATTGAAAATTTTTAAATTCAAAAAAATCATTGTGATGTCCGGAATTCGAGCATTTCATCAATACCATTTATAGAACATTACTATTGAAAAAGGGCCACTTGCGTTGGGCATTTTTGTGTTGAGGTAGCCCGGTGCACGGGTGTTTGCTGCTGTACCTTCCAGTTCCGGCCTTCATTCGAAGCAAATAATAGTATATGCAGGATTACTCGATTGTATGCAGTACCAGAATTTTCTATACAAATCTATAAGTTACCGTCTAATGTCAGTTTATTGTAGGTTACAGAATATTAAAAGAATAAATAGTTTTTTTTAAGATTCAGTTGGACTTATCAAACACAGATCCAACCCTAGTCTGCTTTCCAGAGCATTGCCCAATGCATAACTTATAGACTCAATTGAGACATTAGTAAATATCGCCAGTTCCAGCCAACTCGTGGTTTTTTCTCTTGATCCAGTAATCGCCGTTAAAGTGCCAGTATGGATCGCCCGTCACCGGGTGTTTCAGCTTAACAAACCAGTTGGGCTTATAAGTTTGACGTATCTGGTCACGTGCCTTCTTGGCTGCTCTCTGCTTGTTCTCCACACGGGTCTTTTCACGAGCAGCATCGTCGTAGCGTCCATCTTCCATGGCCCTTTGGTCGGGTCTCAACCGAGTATCCGTTGGAGCCAACCATTGCTTGAGGTTTTCGTTCAAGTCGTTCAATGTGATGGCGAAAGACGTCAAGTTGAACGGCACCTTGGGCCTGGGTGCGGCTTGCCAAACAAGGAACCTGGTTCCACTGTAGTAATCGGATGAAGGCTCGTCTCCTTCGGTGAGAGATTCCTTCTTCTTGGAGTCGTAGTCGGCGCTCACTTTCTTGGCAAAGATCTTGGAGTTCCAGTGGCCTCCGATGGCCCACTGAGATGCGCCTTTGGCGTCACACACTGTTCCGGTCAATTGGTATGCGGAAGAAGCTTTCCATCCTCTCTGCTTCATCTCCACGTGGATCACATCTCCGGTGGTGTGGTTGCGTACTTCCATGGTACCAAAGTTATCGACCGAGGGAGAGCCTGTGATGATACCAATAACCGAGGTATTGACCTTCTTCCAACTGTATAATTCTTCAGAGACCTTTTCTCCCTTTGTATTAATCACTCCTGCATCCGGCCGGATAGTACAGAACATCTTACCCAAGTGTTTGACATCAAAAGAACGGCCCCGGAATTGAGGATCCACGGCGTTTTCTCCGAAATAATCCCATTTAGCCGATTCGGCATGACATGCACTGATAGGTGGATGGTGACTAACTTGTTCTGTCAACAATCTGAAGTTCTGATCAGGTCTGGCGTACTCAAACGTCTCACCTAAAAGAGGATTAAATGGCTTGGCAATCCGGTTGGTTGTGGATGCATACTCCGAAGCAGCAAACGTGGCAACAAAGACAAGTCTCAAGGTGGAGTCGTCGATAGAGGCTGCTTTGGTCAACAAGTCATTGTACTCAATATCCTCAGCCAACCGTTGAAGCAAAGAGGTACACTCGTTGAAACAAACCGGCAATGTCATTTTGGTCATGTCCTGGCCAATCATCGATTTCAAAATACCCCACAAGCCCACCTTTGGTCTGTTATCCTCGTCCATGGCAAGTTTTTCTCTGGGAGGTTTCTCGTAGCCAAGGAAAGAGCCCTCTTCCTCCAATTGCTTTTGCTTAGCCTTTTGAGACTCACCTTGAAGTCTGCCTTGAGGCCCCTCTTCAGTGTTAACCTTAGAGATTGCCACAGAACTTTCTTGTGGAGCATGCTCCGATTTAGCCTGCGCTTTTTCAGCAACAGAACTTTCAAATGGCTCTTCAAGCGCATCGTCGAAATCGTCAGCATCAAAGAACTCGTCATCGGAATTGTAAAGGAAATCATTAAGGATTTCGCTATCTTCATTCTCTTCTTGTGCAACTTCACCGCCTGCACTTTGAGAGGAACCTCTTTCCATAACTCCAGAGGCCAGCTCATTGTTGACCTGTGGAGAAGAAATACCCTTGGACTCAAGAAGCTTTCTCAACTTATATTTCTTGCCCTCGTATTGAGCAAGTGTTTGTTCATGTTTCTGGATCTCTGTTTCCAATTGTCTGATGGAACTCTCCCACAACTTATTGACTTCCTGTTGTCTTTCGATCTTCTTGGCGAGCTTGGCCTCTCTTTTCTGCATGAGAGAATCGTACAGCTCAAACAACAGTCTCATGTTGTTCAAGGTGTTGGAGCCAACGCGATAAGTATCGGTATCAATGGCTGATTCAGCAGACCCACTACCAAGGGCCTTGAACAAGTCAGAAAGACTGGCAATCTCAATAAGAAGAGAGCGTTTGGTGGAGAACATTTGCTCGTTAGAAGCTTTTCCCTCGGGCGTGTCCAAGTTCAAAGACCCAATGTCGGAATCACCACTTTCCTCTAAGTCGTAGTCGAAGTCCTCCACGGCTCCATGATCAATGCTGAGTCTGGGCATAGCACCACCCTTCTCGTTGATCTGGGGAAGATCGCCTGCATTATTGGCCTGCGTAGAAGCTTGTTTGCTCTGAGTGTCAAACGAGTTCACCGAACTGTTATCTTCAGCATCGGAAGTGAAGGAAGCAATGGAGACTTGACTTGGTGTTTTCTTGTGGTGCAGCCGTCTGCGGCCCGGAATATGCAACAAACGCCTCTTTTTCTCCTCTTCTTCGTTGACAGGAACATGTTCCTCCGATGATTTGATGGCCGACTCATCCACTGAAGGTCTAGACCTGGACAGCTTGCTGTTGCCTCTACGGATAGCATCTTTGGAGATCGTGGTGGCATTTTGCAACGTCCATACCCATCTGTTTGTCTCCACCGGATGGTTAGCCTTGAGGTGCCATTTGATACCATTTTTGCCGATGATTTCAAACTTCAACTTCTCAGAAGAGTCTAAATGAAGCGTAGCGTACCCGAGGTTGAGAGAGCCCCTGCACGCGTTGTTCGTGTCGTTCTGGTTGGTGTAGTAGGAGAGAATGCCGTACTGGTCCAACACAAAGTAACGCAACTTGTAGCCCGAAGCAAAGTTGGTCCATTTGCGCAAGTACCCTTTGTAAGTAGGAGCACCTCCAGGAACAGAGCCATTAGGCCCGTTGTTGGTGGGCTCCATCATGTTCTGGTCCTTGCTGGCACTTTTCAAGAGACGTCTAATGGGGTCACTCTTATGAGAGACCAAATCAATGGGGAGTTTACCGTGGATATCCCTCTTGAAAGGGTCTCCACCGTGTTTCAAAATCCACTCACACATCTGGAGATCCTCCTTGGCAATGAACTCATGGAGCACAGTATTGCCTGTTTCTGGGTCCGCACCATTGATATCCAATAACTCGGCCGCACGTACATTATTGACCATGAGGTTCTCCAAGTTTTCAAAATCCCGGTTGCTAAAGTACTTGCGTAAATTGGTAGCAGCCACTTCGACAAACTTGGCCCGCTCCACCTGCATCAATTGGGCCACGTTGGCATCACGAGCCAACTCCACCGGCTGGTTCTTATCGTTGTTCAACACGGTATCGTTGATATCAGGTAAGCTCATCAAGTACTTGACCACATTAAACCGGGAAGCATATACGGCCAAGTGCAAAGGGGTATTTCCATCAGAGTCCTGCGCATTGATATCAAGGCCATATTCCTTTTTCTGCACCAAGCTCTGCACCAAACTCAAGGGACTCACTTGGACAGCAAAGTGGAGAATGGTATCACGCAACTTGACCAATTCTCTGTTATCAACGGTGGAGTCCACGGCACGTAAGTTCTGCACCAACGCATGGACCTTGGCCTCGTCACCTGCTCGCAAGGCATCAATGAGCTTCAAGCGGAAAAGCGAGGCGTTCAAATGGGAAGACATGGTTTAAAATCTAGTGAAAAAAATCAACTGAAAAACGGAATTTTCAAATTATTGACTCTAACTTGACTCAAAATCAACTAAGAAAACGGAGTTTTCCAAATTTCTGACTCAAAATCTGACTCAAAATCTGACTCAAAAATTCTAACAAGATATCAAATCTAATTCCTAGTCGATTCTAGTATAATTTCTGGCCTGTGTCTATTCAATTTCTAGTGCAATTTCTATTCAATTTAATGGTGGTGTGTAGGGGGAGTGGATTGTCTGGTGGAGTGTAGTAAGTGAGAGAGTGTGGGGAGTGAGGTTGCTGAGTATACGTGACGAGAGCGTGGCCGCGGCCGCACGTGACAAGCAAGAAAAGAAGCTTTAGACAATAGAGAGGGATATGGACAGACAAAGGGGAAAAAAAGTATAGACAGAAAAGGAGAAAAAAAGGCAGATGCGAAGGACATAAATAACTCGAAGGACACTGAAACACTCACTGAAACATACTGAAGAAAAGGTGGTGAGTTGGAGTGTAAACTCTAGGGACTAGATTAGGGCATCGAATATCGAATAGTGGACAGCTCGTAATCTAGAGTACATGGTCACATTACATTACATTAGAGTAGAGTAGAGTAGAGTAGAGTAGAGTAGAGCACAGAAGATCTAATAGTATCGCCTAGAGAAACATAGTCTACATTACAGTTGTTAGATTTTTGTTACGTTAGGTACTCTAATTACTATGTTCATTCGCCGATGGTTCCTCAAAAGAAGGTATCCGAGCTGGTTATATCATTTTTCAAGAGAAGGGAAGCCTGGGTAGTAGACTGAGTAGGAGACTGTGTAGCAGATTGAGTAAGAGGCCGAGTAGTAGACTGAGTAAGAGGCTGAGTAGTAGACTGAGTAGGAGGCTGAGTAGAAGGTCTAAAACAATGGTCATTACTAGTTTCAGGCAGAGAGGCTTCACAATACCAGAATGCGTAGATCACTTCATATGGTGGATCTAACAACAGTAGCGTAGATAGTAGATAGTCGATAGTAGATAGTCGACAGTAGAGTATAGATAGTGCACACATAGTGGAGTAGATGATAGAGAGTATGGTGGAGTAGAGAGTATAGTAGAGTAGAGAGTATAGTAGAGTAGAGAGTATAGTAGAGAGTAGAGAAGGAAGGGGTGTAGAAAGATCGTGTTTTTAATTGTCCCATAATTTCTAGTCATACATACAATTCCCTTTAAACTGCACTTAAAAGTTCATATAGCATTACAGTCTCTTTTTATCTAATATTTCTTGCTTGAAACTTAGAATGAATGGAGGTAGCACCTTCAGACCGTTGATGTTAGATCTACCACTGGTCGTGCCCTACCTATTGAGCCTAACTAACACGGCCATCGGCCATTGTATAAAGCTTGCCAGTCAGTTTCTACTCAGTTTCTACTCGGTTTCTACTCAGTTTCTACTCAGTTTCTACTCAGTTTCTACTCAGTTTCTACTCAGTTTCTACTCAGTTTCTACTCAGCGCTCATTGTACGAGGTACCAGGATAGCCTGAGGCAGGCTAGAACAATGTTCGCTAAGGACTTTTTCCACAGCAACCCTTTCACTTGTAAGTAGAAGATTTTTCTTAAAAGCTTTCTCTTGAAAGCCTTCTCTTGAAAGCCTTCTCTTGAAAGCCTTCTCTTGAAAGCCTTCTCTTGAAAGCCTTCTCTTGAAAGGTCATATGAGCAGCTCAGATCCCCCCTTTTGAAGACTCTTCAACGAATAAAAATGATTCAGTACTTAACGTTACGCGAGGATCTAACAGTTGAAGCATTGCAGTTTTTAATTATGGCCTGTTAGATTCGTGTTCTTTCATCAGGTTCTCTGTTAACTATGTTCCTTCGCCAACTGTTCTCTAGAGAGAGGACTTGAGCTACTTAGTCAGTATTGTTCTAGCTCACCACATTATCTAGCTCACTATATTATCTAACTCACCACATTATTCTGGTACCTCTTACAATGATAGTAGAAGAGTAGTGTTATGGAATGACTATTGTTAAATCAGACTGCATAGGCTTCATGATACATATATGGGTAGTGTCTTGGCCATAGCTGATGTAACTTCCTCCGTTAGGTTTAATAATTGTTTAGAAATAACTAGAAGGGTTGGTGGAATATTTTTACTGAGGCTTTTAAAATTTTTCTGTATAGTTGATTACATTATCCGAGTGTAAATTAAAATGGGGGAGTAGTGTAAGTGTATTATAGTGTATAAGAGTGGAATAATGTGGGTGTATTATGGTGTGTATTATGGTGTGTATTATGGTGTGTATTATGGTGCGTAGATTATATGTATGGGTGAGTGTCAATAGGATTAATCGGTTAGGATGAAAGTGCGCCTACTACCGAGTGCGTGGTTGATGGTGTGAGCAAATGAGCGTGAAGTGGCGCTTAGATACTCAATCGCGCGTCACTCTTTTGTGTGGGTGTCGCCATCTCTGTCGCGGTCTCTGTCTCTCTCACTCTCGCGTGGATCTGTGGGTTCTGCGTAGGCTTAGTGAGTCGCATAATCGGCCACTTGAACAAAGGCTTGGTTTAAGTTGCAGTCAGGTTTAGGTTACATTGTGTTCCAGGTTAAAGTTGCCTTGTGAGTCGGTCAACGTTGTAGTCAGAGGTTCATTGTTAGGAGGTACTGAACCAAGAGGACATGAGTGAGGAGAGTGAACAGGGAACAGTGAAGGAGAAGGAGAAGGAGAAGGAGAAGGTGAAGGAGAAGGTGAAGGAGAAGGAGAAGGAGAAGGAGAAGGAGAAGGAGAAGGAGAAGGAGAAGGAGAAGGTGAAGGTGAAGGAGAAGGTGAAGGTGAAGGAGAAGAAGAAGGTGAAGGAGAAGGAGAAGGAGAAGGTGAGGAGAATGAACATTACACCTCCTGGGTCTTACTGCTTGAACATCAAGTATCTTCATATTCTCTACAGTGGATTTCATGATTACGGTTATAGAAGTAATCCAGTGATCCAGTGATCCAGTCTGTTCTAGCAACTGGTCTCTGTTCTAATATCTGAGTGAATGAAGAGTGAAGAGTGAAGAGTGAAGAGTTATCCTACTATCATCACTTTGAGACAAGTACTGAGATTACTACAATACCAGCGTCACAAGGCATAATACTGGATCAAAGACTACTACACACTCTATGGGTCTTAACCATTTCTGGGCCTATCCTTCTGATCTTTACATGGTCTGATCCTTTTCATAAGCAATTAAGAAAGTGGATGGTTGATACTAGTGACACTAGTGATGGACTAGAGTGAAGGGATGGACTAGGATGATACTAGAGTGAGTAATAGACTACAATTAACTAAAGTGTAGAATACAGTGGTGAGAGTAATAGAGTGATGAACAGATCTAGTTGATGGTGATAGTCTGAGTAATAGGAAGAAGAGTAGACTAGTGAATCTCCATGATGAACAGATCTTTTGACCAACTAATCTTTTGACCAACTAATCTTTTGATCAACAGATCTTTTGACCACGACCATGACTTTTTCACCACATAAATCATCAATTGGGACTATAATATTCAATGGGTGCTGGAGTCAGTAATATAGTGATATTATGTGGTGATGTAGTTGGTATGCTGGTGTATTTGGAGATTGTAGACTGTTCAATACAAGTTACTAAAGTTATGTAGAGACGGTCTAATCCATCTGCTTGGTACTGGTACCCATGACTAGTGATAGACAGAAGTGATGGTAGAGTATAGACAACAGAGTAGTGATAGTATTAGAGTATAGACAACAGAGTAGTGATAGTATTAGAGTATAGATAGTACTAGAGTATAGATAGTACTAGAGTATAGATAGTACTAGAGTATAGATAGTACTAGAGTATAGATAGTACAGTAGTGATAGAAGTAGACTATAGATAGTCCTTAGAGGTCTGGTAAGTGAATTGGTAGTCAATTTGGTCGATTGTAAGTATAGGATTTTGGTGTTCAGCTGAAAATCAAACAGAGTAGTATATAGGATTAGGGCCATAGCTATTGAATCTAAGAATCAAATGTATAGACTAGAGTAGAAGAGACAAAGTAGGCGAGAGTAGTATACCAGAATAATTGGGTAGTGGAGTAGGGAGTAGACTACCGAAGTAGGGAGTAGACTACTATAAATGTAGAGTAAAATGATATGAGGATAGTGTGGGTATTATAAGATTGTCTAGGATATGGAGTGGCTGGTGTAGACCTTACACTTGTGTATAAACTACATGGCTTTGGAATAGTGTCGTATACCTTATACCAGATCCTAACAAGGTAGAATAGACTTTTAGAGTATTAGTACATACTGACTACACTGACTACTAGTGTAGTATTGACTCAACTGACTACTGACTCTACTGACTACTGACTACTGACTACTGACTACTGACTACTGACTACTGACTACTGACTACTGACTACTGACTACTGACTACTGACTAAACTGACTACTGACTAAACTGACTACTGACTAAACTAACTACTAGTGCCGTATTGCCATTAAGAAACGACAGTACTACTACTTGGTATAGAGTAGTCGAGAACACAGTAGTATAGTAAGTAAATATGAATATAGGCTACACTAGCATACTACTTAGTGTATAAGCAATTCAGTATTACGGCAACACAGTTTAATACTAGGATACAGTAATACTACAGTGTTAGTGAGTAGCTGAAACATCACTTGGCAGTGGATCAGATACTAGTAGGTAGTACTAGGGTATAGAGTAGTCTGTTACGTCTGTAGCATAAGTTACAGTGACATACAGTAGCATAGTACACTAAATACAGTAGCATAGTACACTAAATACTGTAGAATATTATACCTAAATACAGTAGCATAGTACACTAAATACTGTAGAATATTATACCTAAATACTGTAGTTTATAATGGGTCTTAAAGAGTGTAGTCTACTATATCACACTCCACTGTAATGTATTGAGTAGTTACGTAGAATAGTACACTTTGCAAATCTGGCCCATTGACTCACTTATTGAACTTAACCTTGGCCTTGGCCTTGACGTTAATCTTTTGTTATTGAACAATAACAAGGTCTATATTCTACTTCTCTCACTGCGCGTTCACTAAATATAACATTACCGTAATGTCTTAACTGGATTTATCACAAGGGTTCTTGGGTAAAGGGGCCTTGTGTAAAGGGTTCTTGTGTAAAGGGTTCTTGTCTGAACAGCTCTTGTGTGAAGAGTTCTTGTGTGAAGAGATCTTGCCTGAAGGGTTCTACAACATAGTTAATGCTTACACTCCTGATCACATTATTTCTGATAAGGATGGGTCCTCCCTGAGAAGCCAACGCAAGAGACTTGGAATCTAGTTGCGTTGAAGTATAGTACAGGTTAGTAACTTGTAGCGTCTGGTGTGTAGTAGTAGTATTATTCTACAGTTATAGAATCCTACGGTACCGTAATGTATGGTGGATCAATAGAGTAGTAGTAAAATACTACTACTTAGTGTAATAAGCAATACAGTCATACTAAAATAGTACTACTTAGTGTAATAAGCAATACAGCAATACTAAAGTAGTACTACTTAATGTAATAAGCAAAACAGTAATACTAAAGTAGTACTACTTAATGTAATAAGCAATACAGTAATACTAAAATCGTACTACTTAGTGTAATAAGCAATACAGTAATACTAAAGTAGTACTACTTAATAAAAGAAGCAATACTGTGGAACATTACATAGTGTAGTCTAACTATTCATAGTACCACTGTAGTGTATGATAGTAGAGTTGCCTCAGTATATACTACTACTGAAGTGTAGTCTGGTACGTAGTATACAGTTAATACAATAGTGTGATATTGTAGATCTGGACATCCAAACAGTAGTTCAATAACCAGACATTTTAAGAATTTGGTTGTCTTCCCCACGTAAGCAATGGAGTATACCAAAAGCATGGCTTGCCATACCCTTGTTGAGAAGCCACATGGGCGAATCCACCATGTATAAGTATATCAAGGCAAAGTTAAGTGTGGCAATAGCAGCAGCCGTGAATAAAAGTAAACTCCAGTCGTTATCATTGCAGAGCTAGAGTGCGAGAACTTGAGTGAAGAGAAATCCCACATTGACGGAAACCTGATTCATGGAACCAAGAGATCCCTTTGATTTTGGTGGAGATATCTCGTTGATTAACAAAGACGTGACCACTAATACTTTCAACCTATGTTTTAGTATATGTATTGATATACAGGGATATGTAAGTTGTACCTTACAAGACCAAAGTGGATTGGACGGTGCGAGGCTGGTGAAGAGTTTTCACCCACTAGGGACCTGCACACGGTGCATCACTGGTCGGCATATAACACATGCACGAAGTACTCTGACTCCGTACACGCTAGGCACTTGTTAACAAATACTGAGCTTGCACCAATTCCAGCAATGAACCTTCGCAAAAGCAATGTGGTGTATTTGTTTTCAATGTCATTGGAGAGTGAGCCTACAAAAAAAAAGAGATTATGGATCAATATCGATTTACGTCTGTTGATAGCATGGGCGACCGAACCAATATAGAACGAGCCAATCAAACCACCGAAACTGAAGATCCATGGTTTGATAGTCTACTGTAGTATAGTAGTATAATAGTGTAGTTGTCAGATCCACCAAAGGTAGTGGCCTACCGATGGAGGTATTGTGAAGCCTCTCTTCCCGATCCTAACAAGGGCTAGTGAAAACGCTGTAGCACGGCGTTCGGCCATCGCAAATGATGAGCTGTCTTCAAAGATACCAGAACAATCCCCACCATTGTTCTGGTAAAGAATTTTCAATAACACGTTTCTCTTCACTTGTTTTATAAATCGCACTGGATCCTCCTTCCGAGGATCCATCGACGAAGGAACATAGTAACCAGAGTACCTGAAGTAAATCTGAGTATAACAGTAGTAGTATAGTAGTATAGTAGTATAGTATTATAGTACTTGTTAGATCCACTAGAGGTAAGCCCATACGTCTACAGGTATTTTGAAGCCTACGATATCTGATCCTAACAATGGCCATTGCAAACTTAGTTTCACAGCCAAAGGGCATCAATTCATGAAGTACGATGATGCCCTTTTAAATATACCAGATTAATCATCACCATTGTTCAGGTGAAGAGATTTTTAATGCCATGTTTCTTGTCCTAGTTATATAAGCCATTCTAGCTTCTTGGTCCTAGGAATAGTCGACGAATATAAGTTTAGGTTAACAAACATTATTAAAGAACATAACAGTACTATCGCCTACGAAAGCAGCTTGAAGAAGAACAAGTAAAAGGTCGAGCAATCTATACATGTTGCCACCAAAAATTTCTCTTCTCATCACCGTAAGTTAGAAAAGCGTTAAGCAAATTCATATTCATGTGCCTGATTTAACAGTACTAGAGAAAATTATAGGAGAAAAGATACAGTACAAGATGGCAATATAGTATTCCCCAACTATACGCGTACTTTTGACTCCACGGAAGTGAAACAGGTGAAGAAATAGAAATCCGACAAGCAGAACTCCTTAAACCGCTACTTGCACTTCTACAAGAGATTTGTCATTCACCAAGTGTCCATGGAGGGAGATAAGAATACTTTGGCTGTGGTGCGTTGATAGTGTCATCTTTAAACGCGAATGCACGTACGCTTAAGTGGTTGACTTCTTTACGGCATGCTTGGAATACACGTACACTTGTATAATATTAGTAATTGTTCATTAATTCAAATTATACTTCTGAACGTTTCATAAGACGTTATAAAGGAAGTTTTCGTTTTGCGATGGGTTATCCGGAGTAAAGTGAAGTGTGTCTGAGTCTGCAGTCAAAAGATTGGATCAGAACTCGTTGTCAATCTCCAGAAGAGAATCCTTGTCCCCCATTCCCGCATCTGCCATCATTTGACTGGCAGAAAGAAGGCGATAAATTGCGGAACTTCTGCTTGGTCTTCCTTCTGGACCCAAGAAGTTACTTGGGGTATTGATGGGAGGGACCAAGACTACCGAGAAAGAAGCGGAATAAATCTGCGGGATCAGATACTTTGATGGAAAGAGAGAAGAATAAGGAGAACTGGGAGGCTAAGGAAGCCAAGAAGAAGAATAGGTTTAGTGTGCTTTAGTTCTACAGCACATCCAATCACTTCACGCATAGAATAGCTTGAAACACCAAGAAAGTGATGGAGCCTTCAAACGACGTGAACATCCATACTTTGCTTATAGGAGTATAATACTACTGTAGTGCTGTAGTGAGTTTAGAATAAATGTAAGGGTGCAAATATGAGTATACGCAAATATCTTATATCATATAGTGTCATTCTAAGGCATATAAGAATACCAATATAACCGGCAGCGTTGGTAGTGTAGTAGTGTAGTAGTGTAGTAGTGTAGTAGTGTAGTACTATAGAAGTGTAGTGTAGTAGTGTAGTAGTGTAGTAGTGTAGTGTAGTACTATAGAAGTGTAGTGTAGTACTATAGAAGTGTAGTGTAGTACTCTAGTGTATTAGTGTCTACGTACAGACCCTAATGGTACCATTAGTTATTGTAACTTTAATAGTCTTGAGCAAGTAGTGGACCTTTATGGAGTAATTTCATCTTAGAGTCATATCGGGATATTATATAGACTACACTCTACATTCAAAAAAGAACATAGGTAGTCTCCATGAAATTAGAGTCTTTCCTGATATATATACTCTTTTACTCACTACGTTTATTCTCTTGTATTTCCTATCATGAATGCTACATTCTTCTATCTCTCTTTTATTTCTTATTATGAACCCTACATTATGCTATCCTGTTATTTAAGACTTCAGACTAAAATGGTACAACCATTCAAACTGTATTATACTAGTAGTGTACTGTTATACTAGTAGTGTACTGTTATACTAGTACTGTACTGTATTATTGTAGTACTGTCAACAAGTACCTAGCATGTACGTTTTGCGCTTTGTGGCTTACTAACGCATAAACTGGAACGATTATGTATCTAAGCTGTACTCAACTCTAACGTTGTCTCTTATTCTATTACCCTTTATCTAGTGTTACCATCCGCTTCCTTTTCCGCGGGACGTCGTCCACTCTCAGTATATTCCTGCATATCACTGTTTCATCTGTCCTGCTTACATGCAGTCACCTGGAACATGCAGAACATCTCTGATGTACTGATTCCTCATGTTCCAACAGTACGGAGTCAAGGTACTTCGCTGATGTGTTGTATGCAGACCAGTGATGGCATTATGTGCAGGCAACTAGTGGGTGAAGAGTTTTCATCCACTTCAGCACATATCGCACTTTGGTCTTGTAAGGTAGAACTTACATATCCCTGTATATCAATATATACTAAAACATAGGTTGAAAAGTACTGTACTCTATTGTAGTAGTACTGTACTTTATTATAGTAGTTAGTAATGCAGTATACAGTATTTTAGTAATCGTTTTGTACTATAGTATTGAAAGTTTACATCGATATTATTTATATCTACAAGTTAATTATTGTGGGGTATGTACAGCTTGGTCTGATTGAAAGAAAGGGTATGCACTCTTTGGTTTGACTAAAAAGAGAGAATATTCTTTGGTTTGACTAAAAAGGGAATGTACTCTTTGGTTTGATTAAAAAGGGAATGTACACTTTGGTCTAACTAAAAAGGATATGGTACTGCTTGGCAACTTGGTTTTTGGATTTGGGACTTGGGTCTGGTGTGCTTTCACACGTTGACAGAGCCTCAGAATAATGCGAACCTTGGCTACCCACACTTACTACTACTCAACCAAAGGGTCCACGAATACCAATGAAATTACCAAATTCAGGACAGGCTATATGCATGATAGTAGCGTTATCTTGTAGTGTAGTAGTATTGCCGTAGTGTAGTAGTATTGCCGTAGTGGTGTAGTAGTGTAGTGCTGTCTTACTCTGGTAGTACTGTCTTACTCTGGTAGTACTGTCTTACTCTGGTAGTACTGTCTTACTCTGGTAGTACCGTATTACTATAGTAGTACCGTATTACTATAGTAGTACTGTAGTAGTACTCTATTATACTAGTACAGTAGTGTAAAAAGCAGTTTATACTCATATTCTGGGCTCCTTTCATCCTGTGATCCTGGATGTATCTTGCTCTCCAAGTATTGACTCCCATGAAATATGAGATATTCACACTATATAGTCAGTATATAATGAGGTCTGGCTTGATGACATATATTATTTTTAAAAAAGATCTTCGTAAGAGTAGTGCAGTATATACAGTAGTATACCAGTAGTGTAGTGTAGTAGTAAAACAGTAGTATAGTCGTACTATGGTACTGTACTGTATTATAGTAGTGTGTTAATGTAGTAGTAATGCATTATTGCAATACTGTAATATTTCAGTACTGTAGTATATAATATACAGTAGTGTAATAATTCTGTATTCTGTAGTATTATTGTAGTACTACTGTTGGACTAGTATACTAGTGCAGTAGTACATGATATACACTAGCGTAGTATACAGTAGAGTAGTATACAGTAGAGTAGTATACAGTAGAGTAGTATACAGTAGCGTAGTATACAGTAGAGTAGTATACA
>NKZI01001932.1:0-43222 GCA_002370645.1 Metschnikowia sp. 00-154.1 | reverse complement strand
CTTCATAAAAGGAAGGATTGTTCTTCGGGAGGCGCTCTGCGGCCTCCTATCCTGTACTCAATCGAGTAGGTTCCATGTCTAACACATAATAACGAGCCTTTATGGCCAAGCTGGTAAGGCACCTCACTAGTAATGAGGAGATCGTCAGTTCGAATCTGGCTGAAGGCAACAATATCTTTTTTGCTAACTTTTTTTTCCTAGAGTATTGCTAGTGTTATTTCGCACCCTTCTCTACTTTTCCCACGCATCTCTGCTGCTCATAGTTTGCGCACTATATACATTCGCACTCTTCGCACTCATTACACACTTCGCACACTCCCAACTATACACTACTAACTATACACCATGGAACAACTCCGACTACCTCCAAACCTAGCGACGGATACCACACAGCATGTGCCCCGAACCGCAGCGCAGAAGCAAGTGTCAGCGGCTGAAATCCTCACGGATGCACACGAATCACGAGCATCGCAGTTCCAGCGGCCAAAGCAGAGCATCCAGGACTTGGAGGAGCTCCGGCTGTACCAGCTAGCCAAACGGCGGGACTACGAGCAGCAGCTCAACAAAAACAGGCTCAATTACCCGCAATGGATGCGGTACGCCAAATGGGAGCTTGAACATAACCAGGATTTCCGGCGGTTCCGGCTGATCATGGAACGGGCGCTAGAAGTGGACGCCAAGCACGTGCCGTTCTGGGTGCGATACATTGAGTGTGAATTGTTGCACCAAAACGTTAACCATGCCCGGAACTTATTGGAGCGCGGCACCAGCATTCTTCCGAGAGTCGATAAACTATGGTACATCTATGTGCAGACGGAAGAATCCATTGGCAATTTTGTGGGTGTACGGCAAGTATTTGAACGGTGGCTCAAGTGGAAACCTGATGCGAATGTATGGGAAACGTACATATCGTTTGAACAGAGGTATAATGAGGAGGGTCATGTGCGCTCGCTTTACCTCCGGTACGTGGCTGAAACAGGCCATTGTGGCGTATGGCTCCAGTGGGCCCGGTTTGAGGCGGGAAAAGTGGCTACAGATGAGCAGGTGGCTCGCACCAGGGGTGTTTTTGAAGCTGCCGTTGATTACGTCATGGAGAAAAAGAGAGAGGATATACAGGAAAGAGAAAGAAGGAGGGGTATAAAGGGAGATACTAATATGGATCAGGAGAGAATGGAAGGTATGGATGGTGTACAGGGAACTATACAGGAAAGGAACGAAATACAAGAGGGGAGTCCCGGAATAGACTCTGATTTCATCCTGTTGATGGTGCTTTGGATCGATTGGGAGTACTCGCAGGGCGAGGAGGAGAGAGCCAAGAGCATCTACCAGAAGGTGGTGGAGTCGGAACTTCTCAATAAAGAAACTAAGGTCAAGCTCTTGGACCGGCTCGATATGAAGGTCTTGAAAACCGACCAATCAGCATTTAGCATGACCCAGAAAAGACTACGCTATGAACAGGTGCTAGCAGCCAATCTGCAGGACTACGATACATGGTGGGAATACGCCAAGTTTGCCGAGAAAACGGAGGGTGTGGGGCGGTGTATGCAGGTGCTCCAAGATGCTACATCCACTACCCCCACTGATACGTATAAACTGTTGACGTGGCGGAGATATGTTTTCTTGTGGATCAAACGGGCGCTTTATATGGAGTACTATGTGCAGGACACTCAAAAGGCTCGTGAGATTTGGAAAAGTGCTCGCAGCGTGGTTCCCCTTAAGTGTACATTTGGAAAGCTCTGGGTACACAGTGCGGAGTTTGAACTCCGAAACGGGACCCCAAAAGGGAATGCCCATGTGACTGCATATAGGAAAACTATGGGGGCCGCTATTGGCCAGTGTTGTGTGCAGGTGCCCAAGCCCAAGATCTTCAAGCTGTACATTCATTTTGAGCTTATGCTTGGAGAGTATGCGCGGGTGCGGAAACTTTATGAAAAATGGGCCGAGTTGGCGGTGGCGTGCGATGCACAAAAAAAGTCCACCAGTGCTGTTTCGGTTTTCCACGCCTATATTTCGTTTGAAAAAGAGCTTGGCGAATCCGAACGGGTGGTTGCACTTTATTATATTGCTTTACTGCAGATAAGCGGTGTTTTCTTGGACGAATACGTGGCCTTTTTGAAGGATGAGTTTAGGTATACTGCGGCACGTGACCTACTCCAAAAATCCATCACCAATGCACATGGTTGGATTCGTTTGGCGCTTTTCGAGTCGAGTATTTTGACGTTGGAACAGATGGACTTGTTGCAGGCGGGTGAAGGCGGAGAATTGCGGTTTGAAGTTGGGGCCGGTCACGTGACTGCCTCCAGACGAGTCTTTGAGCAAGGGTACAAGGAGCTCAAGAGCAAGGGAGACGGAAAAGGAGCCAATGAGCTTCTCGATTCGTGGAGGGAGTACGAGTTGACGCATGGAACGGAGGAGTATGCAGAGAAGGTGGAGAAGAAGAGACCCAAGCAAGTGGCCCGGCGCCATATGCAGGATGGCGTGGAGCAGATGTATTACGAGTACGAATTTCCTGAAGCCAAGCCTGATTTGAGCAAATTTTTGGCGAATGCCAAGAAGTGGAAGGCGGGGGAATAATGGTTAATGAGTGTATGTTGGAGGACAAATACAGATTGGAGATTAGATAGAGGACAAATACAGATTGAGATTAGACAGAAGACAGAAGACAGAAGACAGAAGACAGAAGACAGAAGACAGATGACAGATGACAGATGACAGATGACAGATGACAGATGACAGATGACAGAAGACAGATTGGACAAATCAGGATACACTTTAGTGTTATAGCAGGACGATAAGAAAACTAAGCTATGCTACCCACACCAGTGAAGCAGAACTATCAACCATCGAGCCATACCATCCCACATCACGTAAGAGCAACCATATCAGTATGAAATTTCCATACAGTACATTATCAACAGGATCAGTATCATCAGTACAAAAAGTACTAGATCACATCAGATCACATCATAGCGGTACCATACCATACCATACCATACCATAGCAGTACCAACAATATCAACAATAGCAACAGTACGATATCATAAGATATAAACACCATACCATATCAGTCCATATGAGTATCCGTCAATATAAGTATCGAGATTGCCTTATCATATCAATAGTATCATTTCATCAGTGCCAATAGTACCATATCAGTAACATATCACATCAATAGTACCAACAGAACCATACACGACCATCATATAGCATAGCATATTAGCACCAAAGCATACCATACAACTTCATGCAAGTATCTTGCCAACAGTATCAGTACCATATTCCTGCCAAATCCCAGTTCCATACCATATCATATCATCTCAATAGTATCATCTCAATAGTATCAAATCAATAGTATCAAATCAATAGTATCAAATCAATAGTATCAAATCAATAGTATCATCTCAATAGTATCATCTCAATAGTATCATCTCAATAGTATCATCTCAATAGTATCATCTCAATAGTATCATCTCAATAGTATCAAATCAATAGTATCAAATCAATAGTATCATCTCAATAGTATCAGATCAATAGTACCAACACTCAATACTATCATATCAATGGTACCAAGACAACCATATTCTCAATAAATTTCCATGCTATACCATATCATTTCATATCAGTATAAGCGCCATATCTCAACAGTATCATATAATATCACATCATCACAATAGACCAGCTTAATACCAGCCTAGTATACCAGTTAATATACCGTAATATATCAACTTAATATATCAACTCAATATGTAATCTTAATGTATCATCTCAATGTATCATCTTTGTTTGATATGTACCATAATTGCACAAACCAGTGCCAAAACCAGTACCACATCACTTTCAAATCAGATCAGATCAGAATCAGAATCACATCAGAATGAATTTATTTCACTTCTAGTTTTTAGAACCCCCGCGTAAGGTCAACACCAAGTGGAGCGAAGTGCCCGGCTGAATGCCCGAAGCCTCTACACTGGCATCGTCGTCCAACTGCGAGCCATTAAAAATCAACCGTTGCTGTGAGGGTGGAATACCCTCTTTTTCCTCCATCATTTCCTTGATACGAATCACTCGGTCGCTGGGCTCGACGTCCACGGGGATATCTCTGCCGGTCAAAGTCTTGACTTTCACTTGCATATTGAAGAGAAATGGATGTGGGGAATTTAGGGAGCGGAATTAGGGGAAATAAATTAAGGGAAACAAATTAAGGGGAAGAATGGAAGTGGCGAATGGAGGTGAGAATGAATGGTGGTGATTCAAAAGGTGGAGATTCAAAAGGTGGGTTCTTGTGTGTGAATTCCTGTGACATTCCAGTGCGGGCCGGTCACGTGAACACCATCTCTGTCGAAGCTGGTCATAATCATAAATTCAGATCCGTTATTGAATCTCGATTGAAATTAGTATTAGGGCTATTTGAACTACTCTCTGATGTACTGATGTACTGATACACTAATGTACTGATATACTGATGTACTGATACACTAATGTACTGATATACTAAAGAACTGATACACTAATGTACTGATACACTAAAGAACTGATACACTAAAGAATTGATACACTAAAGAACTGATACACTAATGTACTGATGTTATTAGTTCCGCCATAGGTGGTGTTCTCCCTATTGAGGTATTATAAAGTCCTCTTCAAATCCGATTTCAAGAGTCATTGTTTAAGAAGTCTTCTTTGAAATCACTCATAGGGGTCACTCTCTCTGATCTTTCCATCACTCGACCAACGATTGTGATTGTTTCTCCTCAGATTGCTCCTCCTCAGTTGCCTCTGCAGATCACTTGTGACTGAGAGTCTTCAGCTCTTGATAAAACATAGTACCTCTATTCCTGTAGTTGTCCCTTCTATTGCCTTCAGAGAGAAGACAAATACCTGATAATAACAATGCCCGTTGTATAAGCTCTTTTAACCAGCCATCTACCAGCCTTCATTGTAGGGGTACCAGGATGATCTGCGGCGAGCTAGAACAATGTCCGCTACTGGTCTGGTGAAAAGGGACATAGCCATCCTTTCTCTTGAACAGTTATATAAGCAGTTCCGATTCTTCCTGTACTGTTGTACAGATATACTATAAGAGTACTACCAGTGCCAGTACCAGTTCCTACTGCTACTCCCCTACTACCAGAACTACGCTAAATACTAATGCAACTACACTATACAACACTGACTAGTACTAGTACTAGTACTACTGCTATTATTACTGACTACTACTGCTATTATTACTGACTACTACTGCTATTATTACTGACTACTACTGACTACTACTACTACTACTACTGACTACTACTACTACTGACTACTACTGACTACTACTGACTACTACTACTACTGACTACTATTACTACTGACTACTACTACTGACTACTACTACTACTGACTACTATTACTACTGACTACTACTACTGACTACCACCACAACCACCACAACCACAACCACTGACTACTGACTACTACGTTAGTAGATTCTTGTTTTTGTTATACGTCTATCCTTATAGTTAAAAATGTTCATTCGTAATGATTCCTCATCCTCAGAAATCAGGGCTACTTGAATAGCTAACCAGCCAAGAAACCAGCCCAGTGTTGATATCTGTTGACCTTAGTGGCTGGCTTTAGCTGCTGGCTGCAACTGATGGGTAATCATTTTATGGCTTAATTACTGGATTAGTGGTGGAATACCCATACCGGATCTATTCCTACTGCTACTACCAGTACTACTACTACTACTACTACTACTACTACTACTACTACTACTACTACTACTACTACTACTACTACTACTACTACTGCTACTACTGCTATAATTACTGACTACTACTGACTACCACCACCACCATTGACTACCACTACTTCCACTGAAACCTGATGAATTGTCTTCCGGGCCCTTCGTTACAGGGCGTGCTTCCAGACGTTTTTGTTACAAGGAGTGGTAACCTCTAGAGTGAATTCAATAGGGCCAACTAACATATCTTCATAAGCAAGCATGCTCAGATGACTGAAGCGTTCTCCATAAACCCCAGTGAGAGGCATTAAAGTATTGTCACTTTAGCAAAGAAGACCATGGGAGTCACAGTGACAGCAAAAAGGGTCATAATCCAGAGTAATTGCATGTATTACTAGAGTACTGGAGCACACTACTACTACTACTACTACTGCTATTATTACTACCAGTACTACTACTACTACTACTGCTATAATTACTGACTACTACTGCTATAATTACTGACTACTACTGCTACTACTACTACTACTACTACTATAATTACTGACTACTACTGCTACTATAATTACTGACTACTACTGCTATTAATACTGACTACTGACTACTATGTTATATTTATATACATACAGTATATTATTTCATAATTTTAAAGAAATCCCATTCATCAGTGGTTACGGGGAGGAATCATAAAATATACACTACCTAGAACCATATGGTTGGTTTTAACAGACTTATTTAATGAGATAAGTTAATTTAAATGACATTGTTAGATTCAAGATGAGTGGAATACAACCCATATAGGAATTGAGCTCACGTTTCCAGTTAATCTCCGAGTCGGTTCGCCGTTACTATACCCCTTTTAGTCCGCCGTTACTACGGATTGTTCTCCTGTAGAGTATTTAAGTACGGCTGATTTCTCTTTCTGAGGAATCATCAACGAATATACTTTCGATTAGGCATAAATGTACTAAGAGTCTAACAGATATACAGATATATAGATATTGTTGTGTTCTTTATAACGTGTGTTAGCCTAATCTTGTATTCGTTGATGGTTCCTCAAAGAGAGGAACCGATGTGGTTTATATAACTTTGAGAGAAACGTGGAACCGAAAAACTCTCCACCAGAACAATGGTAAGGATTGTTCTGGACTATTCGAAAGGGGCCATTTTGCACGAAGTGCTCTGATGGACAAACGCCGTATCACCATTGTAACAATTGGACTGAGAGGCTTCACAATACCTCCATAGGTAGGTCACTACCTTTGGTGGATCTGACAGATATATAGATATACAGATATATGGATATATAGACATATAGATATATAGATATACAGATATACAGATATATAGATATACAGATATTGTTAGATCCTTGTAAGCACGTAAATTACCTAATCGAAATTATATTCGTTAATGATTCAGGATTAGGAATCATCCGTATTAAAATATTCTACCAGAAGGTAGCCGAAGGGATGTTCTAATGGTGAACCGAGAAAGGGTATAGGTAACGGTCAGCCAAAAAGGGGGCGTAGTAGCATCAGTTCCCGATTAACTGGGCACGTGAGCTCAATCCCTATATGAGTTGTATTCTACCCATCTTGGATCTAACAATACCAGTATTGTAATATACCAGAATATCAGAAATTCAAAATAATAGAATACTAAAATAATAGCAACTAAAAAGTTAATGTATCAGAAGATTAGAATAGTGTAGTGTAGTGTGTTAGATTTTTGTTAAGTTAGGTACTCTGTTTACTATGTTAATTTGCCGATTATCCCTCAAAAGGAGGAATCGGAGCTGCTTATATGACTTTTTAAGAGAAGGGGTGGCTGGTATGTGGCTGGTATGTGGCTGGTATGTGGCTGGTATGTGGCTAGTAGAGGTATACACCATTTAATTTGTACTATATCCTGGTATGACTAGCCCACTATTAGCAGAGGCTCACCGGTACACGTGCTCATAACCATATATGGTCTATATGGTCCAGGAATATTAACCTATACAGTTCCTAGAAGCTAGGCCTACGGGTTCTGAATTTGAGAAGTATCATATACTCAGAAAACTGGTAGAAGTCTGAGTAGACGGCCTTACACAATGGTCATTGTTAGTATCAGGCAGAGGTTTCATAATATCACATTAGATACATCACCTATGGTGGATCTAACATTTAGAGTAGAGTAGAGTAGAGTAGAGTAGAGTAGAGTAGAGTAGAGTAGAGTAGAGTAGAGTAGAGTAGAGTAGAGTATAATGTAGTATAGGTTATGTTCTTTAATACCATTATTCCTTATTGATACTATATTTGTTGATGGTTCCTCAAAGGAGGATTCTGAGCGGCTTATATAACTTTGAGAGAAACATGGCTCCAAAACTCTTGACAAGAACAATTGCGAGGAACTCCGTATCACGGCCATCATTGTACAAAGTGTTAGGATCAGACAGAGTAGGCTTCATAATACCTCTATGAGTGTAGTGTTGTGTTTAGTGTAGTGTTGTGTTTAGTGTAGTGTTGTGTTTAGTGTAGTGTTGTGTTTAGTGTAGTGTTGTGTTTAGTGTAGTGTTTAGTGTAGTTTACTAGTGTAATGTAGTGTAGCTACAAGGTGCGACTTTACTATAGGCCTATATACTTGCCAGTGCACACTAAGAAATGAACCAAACAAATTTAGTGAAACATGAAACATGAAGCACTCATGGAAAACGTCTGAAGCAATTCTGAAACAATTTTGAAACAATTCTGAAACACGTCTGAAACAATATAAAACAATATGAAACAATATAAAACACTCCTTAAACACCATCAAACACTATAAAACATTATAAAACACCTTAAAACTGACATGACATGAGATGAGCGCGAACATATCATGCTACCTACGCCGTACATCCGGAACCTCGACTCCAAGGTCTACGAGCCGGCAGAAGACTCGTTTCTCCTTTTGGATTGCTTAGAGCACGACCTTGCCAGTCTTCAGAAATTTCACTATCCCGTGGTATGTGAGATTGGTGGTGGTTCCGGTATAGTGTCAGCCTTTCTCCGTATGAACGTGTTTCCCAACGGCACGTTTTTCGCCACGGACGTCAATCCGGCGGCATGTTTGGCCATAGTTGGGGCCATGGCCTCGGCTTCCTCTTTGGGAATAGCTGATGTGTTTCAGATGAGTCTTACGCTGGCATTCCGCCCACACACGGTGGATGTGCTCGTGTTCAACCCTCCGTATGTGCCGGCCGACAGTGTTCCGGAGATCCCCAAAGGTGCAGACGATGATGAATGGCTTGACTTGGCGCTTTTGGGTGGTTCTGACGGCATGGTGGTTACGTGGCAGGTTCTAGACCGCCTCCACCATATTCTTAGTCCCTCGGGCGTGGCCTATATTCTCTTCTGTGCCCGGAATAACCCGGAAAAAGTGCAGGCGGAGATGAAAAGAAGGAACTGGGCTGTTCGTCTGGTCATGACCCGTAAAGCCGGCTGGGAGGTGCTTTCCGTTTTGGAGATCCACCGTCAATCTTAAAGAGACTAGAGACTAGGACTAGAACTACTGGGAAGCAGGGACTTCTAAAGACTAATGACTAGGAGATTCCAAGAGCTAGGACTTTTAAGGACTAAGAACTGAAAACTACTAAGGACTAGGAACTCATGGAATAGGGACTAAAAGCTCCTAAAGACTAGGAATTAAACTACTAGAGACTAGGGACTAGAAATATTAGAGACTAGGAACTTAAGGACTGAGGACTAGGGACTTCTGAGGACTAGGAACTTATGGACTGAGGACTAGAAACCAGGGACCAATGACTAGGGAATTCTAAGAACTAGGAACTTCTAAGGACTAGAAACCAGGGACGAGAACTACTAGGGACCAATGACTAGGGAATTCTAAGAGCTAGGAACTTAAGGAATAGGAATAGAACTAATAGGGCTGGGTACTGGAACTACTAGGACTAGGAGCAACTTGATTTCATTAAAAAGCGTTCATAGACGGAGGTCTCAAAACTCAAGCTTTCATTTCTCTAAACACTTTGGTGTTCTCTCTCGAAGTTTTTTCACTTCTTTTTGAAGTTTTTTTCGATCCCCATTTATAGTCTTGTAGCCTATGAATACACGTATATATATATAGGGGCTTATGTCCAGTTTTTTTTCGGTAATTTTACCCTCTTCCTAGGTAGTACCTCTTAATCTCTTCACATTCCTATCTAGTACTTTCTATTCCTCTTCCATTCTTGTCTTCCTCTGGAGTACTTCTACCCTTTTCATAGGTAGTTTTTTTCCCCATTCCTGCCAAGTTTTTTTCCCCATTCCTGCCAAGTTTTTTTTCCATTCCTGCCAAGTTTTTTTTCCATTCCTGCCAAGTTTTTTTTTCCATTCCTGTTTCATATTTTTTTCCCATTCAATGTAATACTTTTTTCCCATTCCTAGTCCCTCTGTGCCAGTCTCTTGCCGATATTTTGCAGCTACGCGCGCACGGCAGCGCACAGAAAAAAGTTTCAACCACTTTCTTCTACACTATAATGTTCGCCTTATGGTAGACCAATATACCCGTCCTCCACGTCCCGGCCGAAAAGAACAGAAGAATTGAAAAGTATAGAAAACGCAAAGAAGAAAAAGAAAAAGAAAAAGAAAAAGAAGAAGAAGAAGTCTTGAATACAGGACCACCTTCAAAGAATACCAAGTTCCCTTTCGTGTACCAAGTTCCCTTTCGTGTACCCGTTCCCGTTCCGAGCATCAGACCACCAGTTCTTGACCACTCGTCCATAGATTGACTAATCACTATAGATTAACCAATCACCATAGTTTGACTAATTGTTAAAACATTGCTTTTTGTCTGATTATCTGATTGTCTAATTGTCCATTTGTCTACTTGTTTACTTGCCACTTGTTTACTTGCCACTTGTCTAGTGCCCAGTGTCTAGAGTTGATACATCTATTGATCCTCATACATTGCCAATAGTCTAATTGCTCTATTGTCTACGTTTCTAGTACGACCTACAGATTATCGAGTGTCTAACACATCTCAAAGTCTAACTCTAGTTGTCTATTGGATCCTATAGTTGTCTATTATCTAACTCTAATTGTTCAATAGATCCTATTGTCACTCTACTGGATCTCAATCTAAGCTTGTCTACTGTCTAATAGACCCAAAGTCTGATCTCAATAATGAGGGTGGAGATCGAACAAGAAATCGCCGGAAAAAAGGCCCAACTTGCCGAATTCCTTTCTGCTCGCTACGTTGACCAATCGTTGGTCTTGGGTTTCACCACTATCGTGCAGAGCAAGTTCCAGGAATGGATCCTCGATGACGTGGCCTCATTCACAAGCTTGCACGACCACGCCCAGTCCGTGAATCAGCAGGTGGACCCTGCCCAGTTTGCCCTGATTGATCTCTTACAACTGCTCTGGACGTCTTTTCATCACCCCATTGTAAAAATGTACCAGAGACAACATGCGGAGATTTTCGAGGCGCTGGTCAATTCTCTCAAAGAAAAGTCGTTTCAAGGGAAGAAGACTGTGCAGGGGCAGAAGCATGGAGAAACCCCGAAAAAGGGAGAGAAAAAGGGGAAGCCCAAGGGCCCTGAATTCAAGGCCGTGGAAATGAGGAAACTCAACGAGTCCTTCTCCAAGTTCCTCAAGTCAGCCATGGCCTTTTATAACCTCTTTCTCCGGGAGTTCGCCAAGTACCCCAATCTGCTGATCCCTTCGGACTTCCTAAAAGAGTTCAACATCGCCATCAACCAAGACTCCGTGTCTCTGTCGTCGGACTTTCACTCCAGTCTCGCCTACGCCATCTTCCACTGTCTCTTGGGTTTGGGCAATTTGGCCAGAGCAAAGGTTAATTGCACCATCAACTATGCGGAGCCAGGGAAGTCTGTTTCCGCCTACTATAAACACCAAAAGAACTCTGGTGGATCCGAAGAGTGGAAGAAAAAGCTCTATGTTTATCCCATGTTCTGCTACCACAAATGTATCAGTCTCCTTCCCACAATGCACGAGCCCTATAACCACCTTGGAGTGATTTTCAACTCGTTGGACCAGAAATTCATGGCGGTGTTCTGGTTTTTACGGGCCCAGTCTACCAGAGACCCCAATACTGCCATTCCAAGGTACAACTTGGCTGCCCTTTTCACCAAACCATGGCTCCACGAAGCCTATAATGCTGCTATCAAATCTACCGGCATAGCAAAGGATCCCGCCGCCAAAAACGTCATTTTGTTGCGTATCATCGGCGACTACTTTTACCCAAAGGCGTTCCAGAGACCTCTCTATGTGCAGAAGGTGCAAACGGACTTCTTGGCGCTCCTCAAAGGTGGTCTGGCCAATACGCTAGCAGAAACGTCTCGCCTGGTGCTCGACCAGTTGACAGTTCTCTTCAGTTTTTGCTCGTTGCCTGACCATAAAGTCCAAAAAGGGTTCCATGACTTTATCATGCAGTATGCCCTGGCCTATTTTGGAACCGTCCCCACGTTTGACATCCAGGAAGACTCCATCATGGGCGTTCTCCAGGTGTTCCGGTTTATCTTGGCGTTCTACCGCAAGCGGGACTCGTTGCCCCGAAACCCCAAAGTGTGTGCCGACTTACTGGAGGCCTTGAACGTGCTCATTGACTTCGACACCGACGAAACAAAGGCCAAGGTCTTGGAGGCGTTCAGAGAAAGCAGCCCACCAATCAGAACGCACTATTTCGACGAGGATGTCCGCTACAAAGACTACAAACCCATCGGGTGCCAGTTCAAGGACTTCAATGACACACACTTATTCAAATCAGGCAACGCTAACCTTCTCTTCGGTGGGGATTTTTACAGCCGCAACAAGGAAGTGCCAGACTTTCTTGATAACGATGCAGTCCACCGGATCGATAAAGATACCGAGCTTCTGCAGGACGACCCCAATGCCCGCCAAAAAGCAATTACGGCCGAGTGTACTCGCCACGAGAACATCTTACGGTTGCGGGCCATATTGGTGATGGTACGCGAGATGTTTGGGCCAGTGATTAGTCTCAATGCCGAAGGAGATGCGTTCGAGGTGGAGAGACGTAATAAGCTGGATTCTCAGGATGTACATGCCTCTACCACCAAAAAGAAGAACAAGGCCAAGAAGTCTAAGAAGAAGGAAGAGGCCAAAAAAGCCCAGGGAGATGCAGTTGGTCCTCCCCAAAAATTGGCTCCTTCGTTGGAGGAAATCGAGCTGATGATTCGTTCACATGCCCCCAAAATCGCCCACAAGGATGATGTCACCGACGGAAAGCTTGCCGATATGGTCAATGCAATTGTTAGTGAGCAAGATCACGGGTCGAATGTTGAAATGCAGGTTGCTGCAACTTACGCGGAGTCAAAAGTGCCAATCAAAGAGCCACACTTCGACGCTTCTCAGGGTGTTTCCAAAACAAACAAGTTTGAGAAGCCATCGATCTTGACTCGGCGCATGGACCAAAAAGAGCCAGGCCTAGGTCAACCTCCCAACCAGCAATTTCCAGGTCAATTTGCAGGCCAAGAACATCAGTTCAAAGGCCAATTCCCAGGCCAAGAACATCAGTTCCAAGGCAAATATCCAGAATATCAAGTGGGAGGACCGAAACATGCAAACTACACCAATGGGTTCGGGGCAAACGGGTACATGGTGCCCATGCAGGGCATGTACCAAGGTGGACCAGCAATGGGTCCGTACGTCATGCCAGGGTATCCCATGCAGGCGATAGGCGGACCATACGGCTACGCTATGGTGCCAGGATCCTATCCCTACTCGCTGCCCATGCCCATGATGCCCCCACACTTTGGCCAGGGCCAGAACCAAAATCCCAGTCAACCAAATCCTTCCAGCAGTCATAACCGGGGTCAGGGTCACAGTCATGGTCATAGCCAGGGTTATAGTCATGGTCATAGTCATGGTCATAGTCATGGTCATAGTCAGGGTCATAGTCAGGGTTATAGCCAGGGTCATAGCCAGGGTCATAGTCAGGGTCATAGTCAGGGTTATAGCCAGGGTTATAGCCAGGGTCATAGCCAGGGTCATTCCCAGGGCCAGATTCATTCCCAGGGCCATAACCATAACCATAACCCTAACATGATGTACATGCAGTACAAGCGATAAGCAAGGAAATTCAAATTCAACTTTGAAGACTAAAGTCAAATTCGACTAAAGTCAAAGTCAAATTAATTAAATTCAAATTAAGTTGACTTTGATTAATTTGAATTTGAATAATTTGAATTTGATTTTGACTTTATGGTTAGCCTGACACGTGGCATGATTGGTGGAGTGCATTGTCAATATTCTGGTCTATGCACTAACAAGTCCACGGTTGTACCATGTTTAAGTATGGCACAAAGACTATGGTACAATGGTACAACTAGGACAAGTGTGTATGCGCTTACAGGGCTTGGTGTTTCTAGGAAGTAGTATGCACTTAGAAGAGCTCATGGTACATATATACTATTTATAATTAGTTAGTGAGATTACGTAATGGGGTCGTATAATCCAAGTGTCACGTGACCGGATCAGCATCGCCTTGCGCGTAAACAGATTCTCAGGCGACTTTTCACCCCACCACATTAGGTCCCGAGTACTTGAGTTGTTCGTTTTCCACGTTTGTTTCATCCTTGTTTCATCTTAGTTTCACGTTTGTTTCACGTTTGTTTCACGTTTGTTTCACGTTTGTTTCACGTTTGTTTCACGTTTGTTTCACGTTTGTTTCACGTTCGTTTCATCCTAGTTTCACGTTTGTTTCACCTGTGTTTCTCTCGTTTCACCTTTCACCCGTGCTTCATACCTGATTCATCTTCATGGACATCACCCATCGTTCCAATAACCAGGCCTTCGCCACAAGGGCACCACCTGCAGACGCCCCAATTCACGTGTTAAATGAATTCTATTGGACAAATAGCAAGGAGCCGCACACGGCGCGGCGCAAGGCCATCTTGGCCAAGTACCCCGAGATCTCCAAGCTTACCGGCCACGAGCCTTGCACAAAGTACTATGTGGTTGGTGTAGTGGTGGTACAGCTTTTGGCAGCGTATCACGTGCGCCACCTCTCCCCATTTTCCCTCCATTTCTTCTTGGTGGCTTATATTATCGGGGCTACAGCCAATCAAGCTGTTTTCTTGGCCATCCACGAATTGCTGCATAATTTGCTTTTCAAAAAACCACTCCACAATAAGCTTTTCGCCATTCTCACCAACTTGCCTATTGGTATTCCTTACCTGGCCCTGTTTCAGCCATATCACCAGTTGCACCATAAGTTTTTGGGTGACCAGTATTTGGATACGGACTTGCCCACCCGTTTGGAGGCGGTGGTACTTAGTAATGTGTTGGGGAAGGTGTTTTTTGCGGTGTGCCAGATTTTCTTCTATGCGTTGAGGCCGATGTTCATTACCCAGATCCGGTTCACTTGGGTTCATTTGGTGAATATTGTGTTTCAGGTCATGGTTGATGTGGCCATAGTTCAGACATGGGGCTGGCTGTCGTTTTGGTACTTTCTTATGTCGTCATTTTTGGCTGGCCTGTTGCACCCGTGTGCAGGACACTTCATTGCTGAGCACTATGTGCTTAATGAAAACAATACGGACCGCGTGGCTCTGAAGAAAGGTTCGGAAAATGTGCCTCCGGATTTGGTGCCTCCGGAAACCTATTCCTATTATGGCAGTTTGAACCTCTTGACCTGGAACGTGGGCTACCATAACGAGCACCATGATTTCCCGTACATTGCATGGACGAGGCTCCCCAAACTCCGGGCCATCGCTTCAGATTTCTATGATCCATTGCCGCAAATCGACTCGTGGTGTGGAGTTTTGTGGCATTTCTGTGTCAACGATATTAATAACTTGTGGGGCCGGGTCAAGAGGCTGGGAAGAGAAAAGTCCGGCAGAAATGTGGCCAATTTGGACAAGAACTAGGCATACATGCGAAGAATGTCCTCAAAGCAGAAGGAAAAAAAAAACGACCAGATTGCTATTCCAGTAAGAAGAAGTAATCCAGATTATTATCGTGACCAGATATACTCCATGCCCAGAATTACCATCAAAATTACTTCCACCAAAATCCATCATGCAAGGAAGTCCCTCTAGTGTTCTGTATTATAAAAGGTCTGGAAGTTTCGTGTTTCCATGTCTTGTCATGACTTCTTTGACTTCTTTGTCCTTTGAAGTTTTTTGGTGGCACTTTTGAGGGCCTGCGGAAACAAGGATTCAGGACTTAAAGGACTTTGAGGACTTCAAAAGTTCGTTTAACTTAGTCCACATTTTGAGGTGTCCACATTTCTGGCTTGTCCACATTCTGGATTATCCACATTTTGAGGTGTCCATATTTCCGGCTTGCTTGGTGTGTTTGTGAACACTTCCAAATACCATTAATTTTCCACCCGTTAACTGCTGCTTCAATTAAGCTGGCTTAAAACAACTGGTTCAAAGTTTTGTCCATCTTCAGAGCCAGCTTTTTTTCCTTTGGAAGGAATCATGGCGGTCTTCTGATTATATGAATATCTTCAAGATGTTATTAAGATGTCATCAAACAGTCCATGCCTATTCCACACATACCTAGGCGAAGTTATACATATGGCGAACTCCTTAAGGTAAGGTTATATCCAAGGTAAAGTTATACCTATGATGAACTCACTATGGTTAGGTTATACCCAT
Organism: Metschnikowia sp. 00-154.1; assembly: GCA_002370645.1. Taxonomy (NCBI): domain Eukaryota; kingdom Fungi; phylum Ascomycota; class Pichiomycetes; order Serinales; family Metschnikowiaceae; genus Metschnikowia; species Metschnikowia sp. 00-154.1. Next base: position 26,885 of record NKZI01001932.1, on the reverse strand, counting down.
GGCAAACTCATATGGTGAAGTCATAAATGGTAAAGTTATACCTGTCTATGGGTGACTTAAGACAAAATTGCTTAGAATGGGATATTTTCTTAAGTTTCAACATCTGGACTGGTTCTCAAACTGAAACTGCCATATTCTTTTGACGGTACTCTTTTGACGGGATAAGACGAATCTGTTCTCACTGTTAGAGTTGAGATTGCAGTGAGAACAGACCACCACACTTGATCAATTTCGAAGTCGAAACATCAAAACATCGAAAAGTCAATTTCAAAATGTCCATTTCTGGACTTCCTCAATTCCGTTTGGTCACTCACGAATGATTTTCTCGAAACTGCCGAAAATCTGCAATCGAAAAATGTGTGTCAATTGCCATGATACCCAATCCGACACTAACCACTCATTACTCCATCACTCCATCACTCGTCATCCCAAACCTGACCCACACCTGACCCACACTTGCATACACTCCACTCCATCCACTCCCATTCTCTGAACCGATACCAGCTTTGAGTAAGCTGGACTGCCGCTCTTCTGCATGCACACCCACCCCCACCCATCAATCTTCACCAACTAAGTCCATGAGTCATCAAATCCATTATCATTCTCTCTTAATGTGTCTATAGTGTCTATAGTGTCTATACCTATTATAGTCTCTTGTATGGATGTCTCCATTGTATGGATGTCTTTATTGTATGTGTGTTTCCATTGTATGTGTGTTTCCATTGTATGGGTTTTCCCATTGTATGGGTTTTCCCATTGTATGGGTTTTTCCATTGTATGGGTGTCTTCATTGTATGGGTGTCTCCATTGTATGGGTCTCGACATTCGTATGTGTCTCTCTGCTAGTCAAAGCCCTAAAAGAGGATGTATATGGATAAATCGACCGCATGGGTCACTCCACCATGTTTTTATCGTCATAACTCGTTAGTAATAAATAAAAAAAAAACAACAAAAACAACAAATGAACAAAAATGAGTAACCTGTTCCAAATCAAGTTATTTGTGAAGAGCAGCCTCACCTTTCAAATCAAGGTAATTTCTCCATTTGGACTAGACCCATGCCAGATATAGATTATAGTCCAATAGCACCAAGTCAATATCTTGATTATCTTTGTATGTCATTTTGACCATCATTGATATGCCATCTTGATCATCATTGGCGTGTGTCATCTTGATTATCTTGGTAGGTCATCCTTGGTATGCCATAGTGTTATCTTCAGTTCATGTTTTTAGCTGGAGTACTTGAAGATGACCAGAAATTGTATTCGTTGTACAGTGCCTGGTGACTGATTTTCACGCGATGATAAAGACCGTGGAAATCCACAGTTACTCAAATGAGCTTTAGTTGCCGGATTATCCGTAGGGATAAGTGAGAACCAGTGAGCATTATAGTCCAGGACTTCTCTCAAGGTAGGGACTTGGACTTGACCATGAGGATTAGGCTCAATAAGACTCATGCGTAGACACTGCCAAGGGTCCAACACCTCTATCATACCTTTCTAATAATTCTTCTCATACCTTGAAGTCCCTAGTATTCAAATCTTACCTTTTTTGATCTTAGTGTATGTAAACATCGTTATACTTCGTGGACTGTCAGACAAGCAGCTAGACTCACTTTCTGTGAAAACAAGGAGTTCCTTGGGTTGATGAGATTGTACTTGAGCACCTACTCCGATCACGAGGGTGGTAACGTCTCTGCCCACATAACCCACTTGGTGAGCTCTGCTCTGTCCTATCCACTCTTGTCGCTTACTGCTGGCTTGAACGGTTTGGCTGGTGTTGATGATTTCTCAAGAAAAGAACCGGCAAGGACAGGAACCGGCAAGAAAAGGAATTGGCCATATCTTAAAATATGTGAACATTCTTCGGGAGAGCAATCAAAGGGGCGTAGAACAGGCCAACCGACCCGGAGAAATTGGACACCATCCGATTAGTCACAGAACCTGTAATCTCGGCTTAAAAAAGCAGTGGGACAAAATTAGGGGGGGGGGGACTCCCGCTTTTATATTCAGTTGGCTGCAATTCGGTGCGGGGTTTCAGAAGGTGCATATCGCCATCAGATGCGCGCGAGCGTTGGCTGCAATTTCCAAAGAATATATAAGGAAGGCCAATCCCCGCGAAAGTGCACTATTATTGTCCCCAGCTAAATCCAAGTGTATACACAGACTAATTCAGGGTAACAAATCCATGATGTGCTGACATATTTTGATATCAAAAGTTACCAAAGACTTGGCTGTTCAAACCAACTTCACTCGCCAGTGTGTTATGTTGCACCATCTACATGAATACTGGTCTACTATGAATACTGGTCTACTATGAATACTGGTCTACTATGAATACTGGTCTACTATGAATACTGGTCTACTATGAATACTGGTCTACTATGAATACTGGTCTACTATGAATACTGGTCTACTATGAATACTGGTCTACTATGAATACTGGTCTACTATGAATACTGGTCTACTATGAATACTGGTCTACTATGAATACTGGTCTACTATGAATACTGGTCTACTATGAATACTGGTCTACTATGAATACTGGTCTACTATGAATACTGGTCTACTATGAATACTGGTCTACTATGAATACTGGTCTACTATGAATACTGGTCTACTATGAATACTGGTCTACTATGAATACTGGTCTACTATGAATACTGGTCTACTATGAATACTGGTCTACTATGAATACTGGTCTACTATGAATACTGGTCTACTATGAATACTGGTCTACTATGAATACTGGTCTACTATGAATACTGGTCTACTATGAATACTGGTCTACTATGAATACTGGTCTACTATGAATACTGGTCTACTATGAATACTGGTCTACTATGAATACTGGTCTACTATGAATACTGGTCTACTATGAATACTGGTCTACTATGAATACTGGTCTACTATGAATACTGGTCTACTATGAATACTGGTCTACTATGAATACTGGTCTACTATGAATACTGGTCTACTATGAATACTGGTCTACTATGAATACTGGTCTACTATGAATTCTGAATATCTAGTATAACGTATAGAAGTGCTCTTGATGAAGATTAGTACACAAAGTTTGTATTGGAAATTGACTCAAATTATGATTAAGTATAATATACGGCTTGAAGAGTCCACAAATACTGCCGATGAATTCAATGATTGAAGAAACTATAGTCAGGTACAGTCTTCCAATCTCCAGTCTCTAGTGTTCTGGTCTTGATACAGCCTGAAGCCCTTTAAAAAAAGCGACCATTGAATATTTTTTTCCCAGAAAACGAGGATGTGATTTCCGGAATTCCAGGATCCCAAAGAACCAAATTTCATTACCTAATCGGGAAAAATGAGTGCCTTGCGTTGGTCCTTTTTCTGCTGAGGTAGCCGGGTGTACTGGTGCGACAAGATGCAATTTCGGAACTGGTGCAATATGCGTTTAGAGAGTATTGTGGATTATATAGAGTATTTATTGATATTCCTGCATAATCACATATTATTAACTAGTCATGAGCCCACATCCATCACTTATATACAGCACAGCTCGAACTTTCCATGGCTAAAACGGTATCTATAGACACTAAAGGTTTCTCACCATCTGAGTCACCGTTTCCAAACCAGATTGGTTGTATGTCTTAAGCTTGTCCTGCACATAGGCCACGTAGCCCTCCACATCCACCAATTCTCCTTCGTTCGTATCGTCACCCTGTCCAAGCACCTTGACCCGGACCTTGCCTGCAGGATACTCCTCCTTCCCCAAGATTACCGCCAACTTGGCTCCAGCCTTTTCGGCGGCATCAAACTGTTTCCTTGGATTGGCCTTGGCCTTGTACAAGTACTCGGCATTAATGTTTTGGCTCCACAATTGCTTGGCCACGGTCATTCTCTCGGTCAAGAACCCGTTCCAGCCTTCTCCACCTCCGAATGCCATCACGTACACATCCGTGTGGTTGGGCGAGAGCTGGTCCCATTGGCTGGCGGACCGAGCCTTAATGATGGAGAACAACCGTTCCACACCAAAGGAGATTCCCACACACGGAATGGACTTACCGTTGGAGAACATGCCCACCAAATTATCGTACCGGCCTCCAGCAGCAATGGAGCCCACTCCCACATATTCACTTGCATCTTCCTTCTTGTCCTTTGCGGCTTTGGCCTTCAACTCTTCTGCATTGGTGGGTGGGGCTGAAGCTGCAGTCACGGCCTCGTAGATCAAGCCTGTGTAGTAGTCCAAGCCTCTTGCGAGCGATAAATCAAACGATAAGTGGTGCGAGATACCTAAGGCCTCCACGTATTCGGCCAACAGACTCATTTCCTCAATACCCTTTTGGGCAGATGCATTATCCTTCAAGAGCTCTGCACTTTGCAAGTACGCCAAGGTCTCCTTGATGGATCCAGACACTTTGACAAACTCACCGATCTTGTCAGCAACCTCTTCGCTTTGGCCCTTTTCCACCGTCATCTCCTTCTTGACTGCTTCCCATGGCAACTTGTCCAATTTGTCCACGGCCGAGGAGATTTTTCTCACATCCTCTTCTTTGACACCACACGCCTGGAAAATACCATCCAACACCTTACGGTGGTTCAACTTGACCTTGAAGTCGTGGATCCCAAGACCCGTCAAACCCTCGCACGTGATGGCCAAGATCTCCGAATCGGGGATCATGGTATCGTAATTGCCCGCAATGTCGAAATCACACTGGTAAAACTCTCTCATGCGTCCCTTGGTCATGGCCGGCTGGTCTCTTCTGTACACTTTGGCAATGTGGTATCTTTTGATGGCAGAGATGCTGTTGCAAGCCACAAATCTGGCAAATGGCACGGTCAAATCGTACCGCAATGACGTCAACTCGCCTCCTTGATCCTCCAAGTTGTAGATCAACTTGGAATCTTCTCCGTATTTACCCGTAAGGATTTCCCGGAGTTCAAACACCGGCGTGTCGATGGTGACTCCTCCGTGTCTCTTGAAAAGCGATCCAAGGGTAGAGAAAATCTCCTCCCTTAAGACCATATCCTTGTCAGCCCAGTCTTTGGTTCCTTTGGGTGTTTTCAATAAAAACTGGTTTTCGTTTTTCTTGCCCTTTTTAGCCTTGGCGCCGGAGGCGGGTTTGCCTGTCGCTTTGGGAATGGCCTCAATGCTCTTGCTTTCACTGCTCATAGTTCTGAAGATGGGACCGATTCTTTGGTAGAGACGTCTGAGCATAAGGTTTTTTTTCGGAAATGAATTCGCACTTGGTGGTGCGGTGGTGCACGGATGTGATTCATGTATTGTCTTGTGTGCAAGATCAAACATAATCTGAACACTTTAAACACTTTTTCACTCCTCGTTTATCTTATTGGGCTTGGAGTACTTGAGCAGCATCACACCATCGCTAAGGATCCGCTTACCCCAGCTTCCAGCTGCAGGATCGCCGGTTTCGTCTCTGCACTGCTTCAAAAAGGGAAGCAACGACGTCCCCCCGGTCCCCTTTTCCTCTCCCTGATTGAGCTTCTTCTTGGCCAAACCTGACCGCAACGTCAGCTCCGAGCCCATGTTCTTGACCTTCTTTGCCTGGAGCACAACGTACCGCGTGACGATTTGAATGTGTTTGTCACGAAACAGCTTCGTCATGGCCAAACACGCATCGTAGCTGAGACTCAAGTCTCCATTGGTAGAGTATTTGCTCACTACTTGCTTGATCTGAGTCTGTTCCTCGACCATAGACAAAAAGTCCCGGTGTTTCCGAGGCATGTAGTTGCGCATCTCCCGAAGGTACGGATTCTGCTTTGGCTGGAAGTCTTCTGAGGTAGTTTGCACCTTGCTCTTCTTCTCGTCGTCCAACTCTTTCACAGGATTGGGTTTTTCTCCGGTAGAATGGTGCGGAATCGAGAGGAGCGAGTCCAAAAACTGGATGAGCGTAGACTGCGCATTGGACCCGCCTGCGTATGACCGGGGACTTGTTTCGTTCCCGTAAAGTATTCCGTCTTTGCTCAAACCCACATCGGCCATGTTCTTCCAGCCTGCCAAATAGGGCCGGATACGGAAGTAGAACACGTGCGGATCACACATCTCCTCCATCCGCATCAACACCGTGCCAAGATGGTCGATAGCTTGTGCCAAGTCCTGCAATGACCTCACCAAACGGGGAAGGTCTTCTTCCAAGGCATACTCCATGGCTTGTGTGCCGAACTTAACCACCCTTGCTCCTCTGCTCTCAAAGAAAACACTCACCAAGTAAAACCACGACTCGTCAATCGACCCGGTGAAGGTGTTGATCGTGGTGAGGTTGCTGAAGTCCATGTCGTCTCCTGAAGTAGGAATGATTTTCTTGTAATTCCAAAGACACAAGCCTGCATATGTGGCCAAGGGGGGAAGCCCAAGCGCCTCGCTAACCTCAATCAATGGCTTAGCAATCATCTCCGGGATTCTGCTGCTTGGGACATCCGTGCCCCAAACATAAGCATGTGCCAAAAACCCTAGCACCTGGTATGCTCTTCTTTGCTGCTCAACATTCTCCAACTTTTCCGAGGACAATTGGGGCAAGTTGTCAATGTGGGTACGGACCGTTCTGGCCAAGATTAGCGCCGGCAAATTGGCCACCAAAGTTTCCCAAGGCTGGTAATAAGTTTGCGGCAAGCATGTCAAGGGGTACTTCTCGGGGAGGAACCCCGACTTGTCACTGACGTCAAAAGTTTGGAGATCAAACATGTGTGCTGGCCAGAGACTTAGGTTGTAAGCAAAAAAATTGTCTCATTTAGCTTACAATTGTTCCGGTCACATGACCCGTATGCGCTTGATTAGATCTGCGATGTATTATGCGAAAAGCTCGGGAGCGCGGGCGGCAAAACCAACAAGGTAACTGGTAAACCGAACCGGTGAATGGCCCCAGGCGAACCGGCAACTTTATCCCAACCCAACCCGGAATCCCGGTTGGTCGAAATCCGAATCAGGACGGATCCAAATTAGTACCGAGCCCTCTTTCTGACCTTAAGATTGCTGTGTGATGTTGCTTTCTGCAATGGATCTCAACAGCTCTCTATCTGAAACGTCCTCTTTGCGCAGACGCTTTCTGTCGGCCCAAAGCCCTTTCAACTCCAGGAAATTCCATGCATTGCCGTCGAGCCCACGTGTGGGAAACTCGTCATTTTTCTCCACAAACGGCACTTGAACCACCGGCAACTGGCTTGGAGCGTCGGAAGCTTTCAGAAGGGTGAGACTGGTCACTTCTTCGGCGTAAGCTTCGGAAATTTTAGGCGACGGCAAGATGTGCGACCGGGCCGAATTCACCGTGTTGACTTCACAGTTGACGTTTTTGGACCCGTTGGCGGTGGTGTTGGTGGGCATCCACTTTTTTGAGGTGGATTCCCAAGTCAGTTTATCATTGGAGAAAGACCGGGTCTTTGGCTTTTCCGAATAATTCATAAACTGTTTCAATTTCTGCGTCGCATTGGACGAGAGCTTTGTCAAAGGGGCGTTTGATGGCGACAGCAGGGGCTGCATGTACACCGTTCCTTGGCTTGCAATGATGATGTGCCTGGCGGCTGAAAAGATCAAGAGCTCCAATTCCTGGAGTTTCAATGGCAACACGTGAAACTCCTTCAGAAGGTGCATGGCCTCTGTTCTTGCTTTGGACTTGATGGAGGTGACTCCGAAATCGATGGCACTTCCCGTCCTAGCATTTCGGACTAGGTCGGATAATTTAAGGACCAACTCCACCGGCTTCAAAACCTGCTTCGTCAATTCGATTGTTCGCTGGAGAATGCGCCCCAAAATATCGACGTACCAGATCAATAGCATCTGCACCACCAATGCTACACGTAATTGGTATCTCAACACGGTTAATGCAACGTGAATGGCAGTCAAATAATCCATAACGGAAACGCACAACAGAAGTACAAAAATACCGAGCCAAGCGGCTTTTGGGGGAGAGGGGTTTATATATGTGGGGATTTTTGCTTTTGTGATTTGGTTGCAAAAATATTGCTGCGACCCCCCTATGCATGCACAAGTCTGATACGCCTGAAATGCACAAGCAGATGCAACGGTTCACGTGATAATAACCATTCAATAATCTATAAGTATGGAATGTTTTCCCGAAATCAAAGTAGACGTTTTTTTTTGATGCCGGTTTCATCTAGATTTAGTCACGGCTGTATGCAGTTCCACCACCCCTTATGTTGTTTCATCTAACCCTTGGGTACAGTCCTGGAACTGGTGTGTGCAGTCACAGGATCTTACAGTGACCCAGATTCATGCATTTACATGTTTCATATGTTTCAACCTTTGCATGCATATGTTTCATGAATAAAACGGGGGAGGGTCTCCCTAAATCCACCCCCTAACCCCCGCACCGCCTCGCCTATAAAAAAACGTGCGCGCCCGCCCCATTCTTCACCAAATGGAAAGTGTGCGCTCCCAGCAAGTGCAGTATGAAAGGTGCTAGCAAATTCGCACTTTCACCGACATCCTCCAATCCCCCCACCCAAGTGTCTAACATACCCCCAAGTCAATTTGTTAAGCGAAAACAATCAATCGAGGAGATTACCAAAACGGCTTCACTATAATCATTTTGAATTATCGTTCCTTTTAGCCAGCAAATATCCGAAGCGAAAACACTCCGAGAAGAAGCTTGGCCCCACCCCAATTCGTTAACAAGATGTCGTTTAAAGGAATCAAAAAAAGCATTGTGCGTGCTCCGCAATCGTTCCGCCAGAAGTTGAATATGGGCGAAATCACTCAGGATGCCGTGTACATTGATGCTGAGAGAAGGTTCAAGGAGTTAGAGGTTGAAACCAAGAAGTTGAGCGACGAGTCCAAGCGGTACTTCACTGCGGTCAACGGCATGTTGGATTACCAGATCGACTTTTCCAAGGCCATAGAGGAGATCTACAAGCCCATCAGCGGGCGGTTGTCAGACCCCAACGCCATGGTGCAAGAGGACAACCCCGAAGGTATTCATGCTGCCGAGCAGTACCGGGAAGTGGTGAAGGAATTGAAGGAGACGTTGAAGCCCGACTTGGAGCTCATTGAAAAGAGGATCGTGCAGCCTGCGCAGGAGTTGTTGAAGGTAATCAACAACATCCGGAAGATGGCTACCAAAAGAGACCACAAGCAGGTGGACTTGGACCGGCACAAGAGAACTCATCATAAGTACGTGGACAAGAAAGAGAAAACCGCCAAGGACGAGGAGAAGATGTATTCTGCCGAGGCAGAATTGCAGGTGGCCCAGGAAGAATACAACTACTACAACGAGATGCTAAAACAGGAGTTGCCGATCTTGTTCCAGATGCAGCGTGATTTCATCAAGCCATTGTTCGAATCCTTCTACTACATGCAGTTGAACATTTTCTACACGTTGTACTTCCGTATGGAAGAGTTGAAGATTCCATACTTTGACTTGAACCTGGACATTGTGGAGGCATACCATGCCAAGAAGGGCAACATTGAGGAGCAGACGGATTCGGTGGGTATTACCCATTTCAAGGTGGGCCATGCCAAGAACAAGCTAGAGATGACCAAGAGAAGGCATCAGACGATGGCCGGAAACTCTTCCGGTTCGCCACTGTCGGCTTCTAGTACTGCAGGTACGCTTCCTCCGTACACGCCGGGCCAGGGCCAATATGGCCAATACGGCAACGAGAAGCTGCAGTACACTCCGGCTGCCCCTGGGTACCAGACGTATCCATCGCCGGGCCAAAGTCCGGTGCAGCCGCAATACTCGGCGCCAGCCACCCAATATGGGCAACCAGTCCAGCCAAGCCAGCCTGCTTATGGACAGTCTCAATACGGACAACAAACCGGGCTTCCTTCATACAATGCCACCGGACAGGCCCCAGGACAAGCTGCAGCGCAGGCCCCAGCGCAGGCATATGCTCCTCCAGTTGTGCCAGCACCAGCAGCAGCCGAAACATGTACGGCATTATATGACTACACCGCACAGGCAGCAGGAGACTTGACCTTCACTGCCGGCGCCGTGATTGAAATTATTGAAAAGGGCGATGCCAATGCTTGGTGGTCAGGAAGATACAATGGGCAAACGGGGTCATTTCCAGGCAACTACGTGCAGTTGAACCAGAAGAATTGAGGATTGAGCAATTGGAAATGCAATTGGAAATAATTTACATGCAGTCATTTGAGACCGGTTGAAAACCACGGCCCTGACAGCGACTTATGAGAAAAGCCATCAATTTGAGGTGCTGCAATTTTGGAGGTGATGCATCAATTTGAGATGATGCAGCAAAGGTGTACTTAAGAGGAGGTACTTCTCCAGTGAATGCACTAGGAGCCGACGCATTAATTGAAGCCGCATCAATGGAAGATGCACTGTTTAAGCCGGGAGGCACGTGATGGGAAGATTTCTCCGAAGCCAGAGTTAAGAATAGATTCAAGGCAAGGAATTGATAAGTCCGGGCAACCTTTAAGAAGCGAAAAATGAAACTAAAGCCGGAGCTAAGCGCAGGCGAGGAGAGTCACGTGAGGTCTCGTTATCTGCACCTTCTAGATTGGCACGAATTTCTTTTTGGTGGGCCAGCATTATTGGAGGCAGCCAATCACAATGCAATACTGCAAGACAAGATGCCACGAGGCTAGAAGCCCAGGGAAGACATTTGGCAAAAAAACACCCACCCGACGGGCCCATATCCTAAAGCGGCAACTTTCACTCCGTGCTGCATATTTGCTTGTGAATGTTCGCTAACGGTAACTGTCTTTGGCATCCGAGACAGCATTCCGAAGTCCGCGAGATTTCTTATTACGCAACAATACCCAATGCAGGTTGGCGCTCGATGCGGATCGTGCATCAATGCACATAATGCAGTGGAGTAGGCAATTTGAGAGCGGCTGTTTATACACAGTAGATTTGTGCAGCGGGGACGGGGGCCTGGGCCCCCTTGTAATGCGTAAAAGCTCTGGAGCATTGGCTGCAATTTGGACCAATCATGATCCTGGATTCCTTTCAGGGGGAGAATGCGCCCCGAAAGCCCCACTTGCATCGCTCAATTTGTGACAGTGGGGTACTTTTGCGCCCAGAAAATGCCGTTGACTTAGTTTGGTGGTCCACTCATAACCATTACCGCTAATTGCGTTCCACTTAAGTGTCAGGGGAGGTTACATGGGGGTTACATGGGGGTTACATGGGGGTTTCATGGGAGTTTCAGAGATGATTCATGAACGTTTCAGGATGTTGTTGGGCGTTTAAAGACGTTTCAGGATGTATGGATGTTTGGAGGGTTACAGGTTGTGGTGTACGGAGGTTCAGTTTTGGCGGTTTGCGCTTTTCCGCGTACCGAAGTGCCAGGCGTTGGACTTAAGCAGCGGAGCGGATCGGAGATGTTTTAGGGATGTTTTAGGGATGTTTTAGGGATGTTTTAGGGATGTTTTAGGGATGTTTTAGGGATGTTTCAGGCGTGTTTCAGGAGCAGGCCCCTTGCAGGAAGAAGGTGGCTTGAAACAAACGGAGGCAGCAGTGTATATAATATGAGCCTGACTCGACGGGCACAACAATAAGGTCAAGTAAAACAAGGGCCAGGGAAGGAACACGGTCAGAAGGTAGCGGTTCGTATATCTCAGGACTGCGTCAGATATTTTATGTGGACTAACGCACGTCGAAGCGCACTGCACGGGTATGCATGGGAACCCTGCATACGGGTGGAGGATCTTGGCCTTGCTTACATGAGCACGCATGGCAGCACTGGAAGTGGGCCGATCGCAGATATGCACCAGGACCCCGCGGAGCGTGGAAAGCCCGTGTTTCTTTTTCCCATGGAACGGGTAGACTTCTACGTGCCTTGCTTCTGCTTGGATAGTGCATGCTGCACGCGCACCGGGGGCAATGCGGCTCCGTCCTGGGCCCTTCCCTCATTTATATGAGGAGCTCCCGGGCCCGTCTGAGGCGGGCATTTTTCATCCACATCCCTCCCCCGTGTCTCCCCTCCCTAGAACTCCCACTTACCGTACCAAATCTCGACTTGGGGCATGTCCAAATACTCCAAGAAAGCGTTGGCCTCCAAGGTCAACTCGGTCCGGCCCTATAAGTCTCGGACCAAGAGACCGTGTGACTTTTGCCGCCGGAGAAAGACCTGCTGTATCATAGAAGAGCTGACTCCGTGTATGGCGTGTGCTCTGTTCAACAAAGGCGTGTGTACGTTTCTCGAGGAGCCGGTGAAACGAACCAAGAAGCCAGGGCTGCCGAACACAGAGAAGAACGTGGCCACGGCCCGTCGGACGTCAGAACCAAACACCGCCTTGAGGCCTGCTCCAGCCCCCGAGCTGCCTGAACCTGCTCCTGCTCCTGCTCAGTACGTAATGTCTTATCCCCAGGCCACCAGCGAATCTGTGTATGGCAACTATGGGCTTGGGTCGCTAGGCAGCTTGGGCCTCACGCTAGGAAACGGCCATTTGAACGGACTTAGCTTAGCCTCTGCCAATTCCAATCTAAATGCAAACTCCACCTCAATTTCAACCTCAAACGCAACGTCAACCTCCAATTCCAATGGTACTGCATCCTTGGAGAGTGTTGCTGGCGGAGCAAGTGGAGCAAGTGTTGCTGGCGGAGCAAGTGGAGCAAGTGGAGCTGGCGGAGCAAGTGGAGTAAGTGGAGTGGGGCCTGTATATGGGCTGTTTGACTATTACGACACCATTTCGGGCCCGTTCCACCAATCCTTGCAGCTACCGCAATACCCCTCAATGGGCGACAAGTATGAGCGACTTGAGCGGTTTGAGCGGATGGATAAGTATGAACGGCTTGAGCGGTTTGAGCGGTTCGATCAATTCCATGGATCTGGAAATCATGAACAACGTCATGGATCTAGAGGATCCCATGGAACTGGAAGTCGTGGGATTTATGGATCTGAAACTCACGGTTCGGAAACCCATGGTTCGGAAACCCATGGATCCGAAACCCATGGATCTGAAACACTTAATGGATCATTCAATGCATCAGTTAATGCATCAGTTAATGCATCAGTCAATGCTTCGGTGAGAGGATCAGTTTCCAGATCAGGTTCAGGCCCTCTTTTAGGCCATGGATCAGGTTCAGGACTTGGTACAAACAACGCCACCGAAAATGCAATGGCAGTTTCAGACCAGTTTCAGGTGCTGCGCATGCTCAAGTACGAGCCTCGAATGCCCTCTGACACCTACGCCCAGACGCTCTACGACTCATCGTCGGAAGTCGACCACAGCAGGCTCATGAGCGTGGCGTCGTCGTCTACCTTCAACACGCTGCGCAAACCCAGCGTGATACTGCCCGTTAGCGTACCGGAGTCTGCAGCACTGGCGGCCGCGATTCCGGCCTGTTACTTTGAGCTGAAACTGGCTTCACTTAAGACCCAGCACCTGCTGTTCCTGCTGCAATTTCCCCAGTACCAGCAACTCTCGCAGTATCCACAGTTGCAATACCTGCAAGTGCTGCCTACTCATATTAGTGGAGATGGGGAGTATGGAGATTACTTTGGGACGCATGCCACTCAAGGATATGAATATGCCTAGCTGGTCTATGCCGGTCTATAGCTTGCTATAGAGCAGCTAATAAGGAAAGAGCCATGCATGGACCTATTTAAGCTGGTCTACAGTTTGTTCTATAGCTTGCTATAGAGCAGCTTATAGTGCTAGAGTCATGCATAGACAGAGTCATAACCAGAGCAGAGTCATGACCAGATTATAGTCTTCCTTGACTAGAGCCGGACCATCCAAGACTATTCCTGTCCATCTACAGTCTCTAGTCTAGTCTAGTCTCTAGTCTAGTCTAGTCTCTAGTCTGGTCTCTAGTCTAGTCTAGTCTCTAGTCTAGTCTAGTCTAGTCTCTAGTCCAGTCTAGTCTCTAGTCTAGTCTCTAGTCTAGTCCAGTCTAGTCGCTAGTGGTTAGTCGGTTTACTGTTCCATGGGAGAAGTATTTTATGGAACTTCTATGGTGCTGCTATGGAAGATCTATATTAGAATCTACTCTATGGACCATGGCCTATGGACTCATGGTGCGTTGGATGAAATCTGACTAGTGAGCCCATTCTCACCCAGACGAACTACTCTGGTTTTATTACTCTGGTATTATACTATGGTGACTATGGAATGGTGCCTATACAATGGTGACTATGGAATGGTGCCTACACAATGGTGACTATACAATGGTACTTATACAATAGTGCACATACTTTGGTGACTATACTATGGTGACTACACTATGGTGACTATGGAATGGTGTGGAGACTGTCCTGGTTATTGCTGCACTGCGTTAGACAGTCGGACCAACTGGTCCTTTACCCACTGAATCATACTATTCAGTTCCAACATACCTTTCTGTCCCTTTATGTCTATTCTGAGTGACTATTCCGAGTGACTATTGTGACTATTACGAGTGACTATTGTGACTATTACTGGCTCCTACCTACTCCTTCCCTTCTATGAGTGACTGCTGCTGACTTTTTGACTGCTGACTTGACTACACCTGCTGACCTCTGATTCCGGGTTAGTCTGGTTGATATTTATGGACCTGACCTGATATTTATGGACATCTGACATCGATGAACACCTCTGAACCATGAACACGAACATGAACACGAACATGAACACGAACATGAACATGAACACGAACATGAACACGAACATGAACACGAAGACCAAAACCAACACCAACACGAACACGAACATGGACATGCACGGCGACTGTTCTGGGCTCCATTGCTGGACCATGTCTAGACCATGGACTCTTGTCTATGTAAATGACTGACTAACTGACAATTGAGTGACTGAGTGACTGAGTGACTGACGACTGGCTGACGGCTGGCTGACGGCTGGCTGGCTGACGGCTGGCTGACAACTACCGAGTCTGTGTCTATAGACAAGTTACACACTGACTACTATAGTGTCTTTAACTACGACTATGGACATGGACAGACACACATAATTGGACAGACACACCAACATAGACAGCTTGAGCATGGTTGTAATTGACTGACTGGCGCGAACTGTTGTGATAGGGCGTGACTGACTGGCACGGCTCTGTGTGGTTCTAGACTAGTTTCAGTGATCAAATGTGGTGATGCAGCCGATCGCGCAAATCGTGCATACATACAGGTGTCTGGGGCGGGCGCAAACCATCCAGGCCGATGCATCACTCCCACTTCATTTCTTTTTAGCTTCCCCTCCAGCGCCATCTAATTCTTAATCTTATACACACAAGCTCTAGACAGACCTTTTGAGTAGTGGTCCTGACTTTGGGGATTTTAGGCAAGTATAAACGATGCACCCTGCGATGCTTGCGCAATTGGTGCCGCCTAAGATGTTTTTATGTTTTTAGAAACGGTGCGCTAGCTTGTTTTAGAAACCGTGCGCTAGCGCAAGATGTTTGAAGGGCCCTTGGCGCCAAGTGTAAGAGAGACGTTGTGAGCCAGTGCAGATAGAGCGGGTTTGTGTGCAGGATTCAAACTGGTAGTGCGTCTGGAAAACCGTTTAAACTTGCCCTTTACGCGCGCGCACCTACTAAGTTCTCATGCATTGCAGCAGGGTAAAACTTGCATGACTCTGTGCAGTACACCCACTTAAATGTAACGTTTAAAAATGAAAATTAGAACTAAATGTGGACGAAAGTCAGTGGACTGGCGGGCCCCCAAATTTGCACCGATGTTCTTGCGTGAACTTTGCATGGGCCTTGCGTGGACTGCGTAGTTTGCGTGAGGGTGCGTCCCGGCGCGACTTAATCCACCGGGCTTGGATGCAGGAACCATCTGTGCCCGGGGTCCACTACACAGGCCAATCTTAGGCACATGCAAAATCACACAGGGATAAATCTTATGCACATGCAAAAGCCCACAGGGATAATCTATGCACATGCCTACCAAACCGATCCAGTCCATGCACCGGCCCAGCACACTCGCCAGGCCCATGCGCAGGCCTACCACATATGCATAGAGAAACCATCTATGGGTACTTGTCTAGCCACTCGCACATGAACTCGCTTACTAAGCCAGGTTTCTCTCGATGCAAAAAATGGCCCACCCCGTCCACCACCTGCACCCGCACGTTGGCCGTTTGCGCCAAAAGGCGGGCCTCCAACTCAAAGAGCCCACTTACCATGCACCCATCCTGGGCGCCCCCCAAGATCAACGTCGGCACCTGCAGGAAGTCAACAGGCCACTTTGTTTCCTGGAGCCGTTTCCATGGTATAAGATTGCGGTAGTATGCAGTCGCGCCATGCACCACCCCGGCCTGGCTAAAAGTTCTCCGAACAGATTCGATTTCGTTACCATATTCCCACCCGGGTGACCAGTACCGCCACAACTCGTCGAGGTACCCGGGCCGCTTCATATTGCTGAGTACCGGCTCGTAGAAAAGGCGGGCCTGCATACGGAGCATGTAGCTCAGGCACCAGATCTGCCTTGGCGCATGCCACACCAACTGCCAAAGACTCAAGTTTACCAAATAGGGAATGGCCAAGGTGACCATGGACGCCACGAGTTGGGGGTACTTGGATGCAGTCTTGAAGGCCACCACGGCGCCCCAGTCGTGGCCCACCAAGTGCACTCTACGCAGGTTGCGTGGGTTGACCGCCTCTATCCACGCCTTGACATCCTGGGCAAGCTCGTACATGCAGTATTCATTTTCGGGTCCTTGTGATGATGGTTCGTAGCCTCGCATAAGTGGTGCAACAATCAATGCGTGGGGGAAATGAGCTTCAAGTTTCGGGAACACCTGCATATAGGACTCATTATTATCCGGGAACCCGTGCAAGAGAAAAATCACTCGTTTATACTTATCGCCGCCGATCTCTGTCTGAGGGTGCGTTGACAAGCATGTGAACAGCCGTTTCTGATGCAGCAAGATAATTTGATGCATCTGATGTACAGGTCTGAGGCCGAGTCTTATTGTTCAACTCTAATCAACAATTAAGGGATTTTTTGAAGATGTTTTGTGACTTTTTGGAGGGAATGTAGGTAGTCAATATGGCGGCTTGTGCAGTTTGAAAGCGCTTCAGTGAAAGTAACCGATGCAAGTGAAACAACCGAAAGAAACCTGAAACAAATGTAAAACAAACGAGAAACACTTCTGAAACAAACGCTAGAAAAATGTAAAACAAACGAGAAACAATGCTGAAACAATAAAAACCACTTGGAAAAAGATTGCGTAGTTCGAGATCCCGGAAATTCCTCTTTATATACCCATGTGCAATGTCTATCACATGCATATCGCGCGCCCCAAGTATGGAGTACGCCTGAGAATTGCCATAAGCCATTGCCAAAGCCATGCCCAAATGGGAAATAAGTGAAGTAGATGCTAAACTGCTTAAAGTTTCTAAAGTCAATATGAATTAAGTAGATTAGTCCATTCTGGGATTAGTGAATGCATTGGAATTCAGATAAAGTAATAAATGTATAATGGTGGTAGATGAATTATGAGTCTCGCACGATATGAATTTGCAGCAGAACCAACAGATTTTGCAGCAGGCTCAAGACGATTATCACAAGGTTATAGTACAGCCATCCAAAAACATCCACATACATTCACATACACCCACAGAATGTTCTAGACTCTCATATCCATATACATCATCTAGACACCAATGACGATGTACCAGTCAAACATCTCCCACTAATCAAATACCATCAGTTCTTGAATTTTTGACAACTCCTAAAGCCCTTAAGGTCTAAGCCTATAGAAAGCAGCAACGTAATATCATATTGCATGGTTATAATAGTTGGTTGTCTTAGTCGGTTGTAATTGTCACATGGCTAGATTATTTGGTATAGTATTTCTGCTGTAATATTATCCAATGAGTGGGTATTGGGGTACTGGGATTTTGCACTCAACTTATATTCCAAGATATAGTTGGTCATATGGTATGTGTGAAACTAGTGCTCAACCATTTCAATTATCTGATCCCTAAGAATCCATAGACCGTCTAATATAGCATTAGGTAATAGTAGTAGTAAGAATAATAGTGATTTGAATGTTTTTAGAGGAGGGGGGCGCTTACTTATATAGCCGTGGACCCCGCATGTCCGGCATATAAACATGCATTTGTGGCAACAAGTGAAACAAGGCCAGAACGCATAAATAGATCATCAGATATGTCTCATGTAAAGCGTTGTGCTGTAATTATTGGTTCAGGTTGGGTTTCAGATTCTGTCCCATGCAGGATAAACGGTAAAATGCTCTAGAATACCGTAAAATTATTCACCGGTCCTGCATGATTCGTGTTTCCATCATCAACCTTAATATGCCATTGCGGATGGCAAATACTTATAAATAGAACTGGCTGTCAAAATTATTACAGCCAATGCTGGAACATGCGGGGTTGACTGCATCAGTGCGCGTAACCATGAGATCTATATAAGGAGTGCGATCCCCCCTGGCAAACGACACTGACACTGATACTACTGATACTGATGATGACATAATGACTGACATAGTGACTGACATAATGACTGACATAGTGACTGACAATTGAATTAGTGAATTACCGCAGAGAGTGAGCTTTACTAAGCTGCTATTTGTAGAGACTGACCAGTGGCTTCCTATTACTACAGACTACTACAGACTACTACAGACTACTACAGACTACTACAGACTACTACAGACTACTACTACTACTACTACTACTACTACTACTATAATTACTGACTACTACTGCTACTATAATTACTGACTACTACTGAAATAGCAACTCACTCTAATGACTACTGAATAGTACTGGGTAGCAAGTGCTACTGACTACTGAAATACAACTGATTGAGTCGTAATGAATATTGACTGATCATAACATACCAGGAGTTCTGAAAGTCACAGCCACTTACTGCTGACCTTAATGACAAGTGCTATTTAGTTTCAGAGTTTGAGTTACACTTGAAAACTACTGACTGATTTCGTTACTACCACTGACTTCGTTACTACTGACTAACTTTGTGACTTTTGGCTGACTTCGTCACTACTGATTGATAGTGACAGGAAAATATTCTAGTGATTGACTAATGGCAAGTCATAGTTGCAGATACATCCTTATATGTACTGACACAGGAAGAACACATGAATAACAGTGATTTCCGAACTTTCAGTTTTATTGAGTCTGGGTCTGAATGCTATTAAAAGGGTCCTTGATTGACTACCAAGACTTGATGTTCCATTCATTAAGATAATCCATGGCTATCGAAGGATGACCAATAGACTACTTGTTCTGGAGACAGATACACTAGTTTCGCAGGTAGTTCATTGGGATACTTTTAATTATTTACGATTGTTACCCATTCACTTTCATAATACACTCGTGCTTGTTTGACTTTTGATCTTGGGAACGTGATTGAACACTCAATGAATTTTAAGGGACCAGAACGAATCTAATCCAACCTCAAACATTGATGAAGACATAATGGGAAGCAATCAGAAAAATAAATAATATCAGTGAGTCTGGTAGTGGGAGACATCTCAATTTATTCTCATAGCTCATCTCTGGAGTCCGAAAAAGCTAGAGAGTGTCGGATCGAAATTAGGGCTAGATTTCGACCACGTGGTATTAATCTGAAACTGAACGAGATTGGATTGTACACGTCATCACTGGATTTCTGGATTCAATTCCGGACTTAATTCCTGGATTGAACTTAGCGATGTACAGGGAGGTACAGATGCGTGTGTATGTCCTTAATGTCAAAATGTGGAAGGACAGAGAAAGCCTATGTGCAGACAACGCAAAAAATTTAACCCCTATTCATGCAGTTCTGACGTCTACAATGGAAGAGAGTCAAAGTGGTTGACTTCTAGAGATATTTCCATGTTACTATGTGCAGTACACTGCATTCAAGTCCAGCATCAGGTGTCATTCTCTATTATCTATACAGCTCTAACCATTTAGACTATTATGGGACTGTACACTAAACTGTGACACAGTGTACTATATGCTACAATATACTATAGCCTATTATAGCAGGTCAGCATGCAGGTTGTTCCACACAATAGCACTGCTATATTGTACAGTACTGCCATTCTGTACTGTACTATACCGTGCTATACTATACCGTGCTATACTATACTATATTATAATATTTTGCTATACTAGTCAAGTATACATTATAGTGATGTGGTCCCAAAATCAGTACCTCAGGCCATACAACCAAGGAAACTCCACTATACCAGTGATATTTTGCAGTACTACCCACTATTTCAGTGTTTCAGTGGACCGACAGAAAGCTTTTATCCATCTGCTCATGGTGTAATTTTCACCTTGGAAACCATACAGTCCTATCTTTTATCCCAGTCTCCAGGTGTTGGATTACTCCGTGTACTGGAAGAGTACTATTGGCCCGTAGTGGAAGAGTATACTGGTGGAATGGAGTGGAGTACTGAAGGTTATAAACTGATTTCGTCCAATACTGTTGGAATATATTCAGAGGAGATTACGACATCTGCTGGATGAACATAACAAAACATGAGCCCAAACAAGGCCAGATGGTACAGCATTAAAGTGTTGGTGCCAACAAACGTTTATGTTGACTACCACCCTGGTTCTACTAACAGAACCAGTGTTTTCAGGAACTTCAAGAACATACACTTCCAAGAAAGGGCCCTCGACTGGAACTGAGGTGAAATAAAATTCAATCCCATATTGAAACAAAAGTTCTTGAAACTTCAAATCTGGATTCAAAGGCTTTTATAATGCTTTGACTAAGAGAGTGGACATGTACTATTCTTGGACTCTTGGGGAAAAAGATGGTACCCTTGAAAATATAAAGGGTTTATCATGGCAGCAGTTTTGGAGTGATTATTCTCAGCCAATGGTTAATATGAGGGGATTATAAGGGGGTTCTATGGAGATTCCATGGTACTACTAAGGACATCGTGGACTTTCAGGTGCCTAAATTTCTGGATTCTTGATGGTATTATATCCCTTTTTGAATATTCAATGAAAAGGCAGAAAAAGGGCCTTTTTATGTCTTTCTTACTGAACTCCGTCAAATGCTCAGTTTATGTCCAATCCGATTTGCTCTGAAAAATGACCACCGCTCGGACTGACAGACTGTGTATATCACATTGAAAGCCATAAGTGAGATCATACAGACAGTCAACCAGATTATGATCCTTTCAGAAAAAGAGGTTGCTTTAGAATCTTTGGCACTTCAATGAGTCTAAACATTGGCCATTCATATTGGCCAATTATCTTTGAGGTCAATGAACGGTCAGAACCCAACCATCCCCCACTAAGCATCTGATATTAATTGGATGTTAACTGTCGTATCAAAGGCATATCAATTGAGTGTACTTATTGTTGGTTTTCACTACCCTATGGCTTTTACTCTATAGTGGAGTTTACTCTATGGTGGAGTTTACTCTATGGGAGTACACTCAGTCATTACTTCAGTGCTAGGGTTAGACTAACAAAGCAGCATGGAGTCACACATAAACAATATGAAGTTTAATTAAGTGACGTGGTGGAGTAGTGACGTGGTGGAGTAATGAAGTACTCAATGGCCAGGAATATCACCACGACGTCTATGAAACAACCCTCAATTGGCAAGTCGTCCAAAAATACCTTTGGTGTGTCTCTTGATTGTCGGATATGGATACCAGACTCATACAAGTCCACATGACTACCACTATACTTCATGTCCCTACCAAACTCTACCAGTTTCGATGTACCCCTTGAAGGTGCCACAATGTTCCACTAGACACTACTCACCAGACTGTACCACTATACTGTAGTACTAGACTGTTTAGATCCGCTATGGGTAGGGTACTACCCATAGAAGTATTATCAAGCCTACACCGTCTGATCTAACAATGGTCATTCCATAAGGCCATCTCCTCAGTCACCATGGTACAAAGCATCAGGTGGAATGTGAAGAGTTTTCCCAGTCAGATTTAGGGAAAACTGGTTGACTAGGCGATCCCGTCTTCAACTACTTAAGTAGCTCGATATCCTCGTTTGAGATCATCAACAAACAAAAGTAACTTAGTACATGAACGTTTCACAAGATTCTAACAACTGTTGTGTAACTGGACTGTGGTCACTGGACTGTGGTCACTAGACTGTGGTAATTAGACTGTAGTAATTAGACTGTATTCACTGGACTGTACCACTAGAATGTATCACTGGACTGTACCACTACAATGTACTCATCCAATAGTACCACTGCATTGTAGTAATCACTGGAATGTAATCACTGTATTGTAATCACTAGAATGTACCACTAGAATGTATCACTTGACTGTACCACTAGAATGTACCACTAGAATGTACCACTAGAATGTACCACTAGAATATACCACTAGACTGTAGACACTAGACTGTCATCACTAGACTGTGATCACTACCACTAGAATGTATCACTTGACTGTACCACTAGAATGTACCACTAGAATGTAGACACTAGACTGTAATCACTAGACTGTAATCACTAGACTGTAATCACTACCACTAGAATGTATCACTTGACTGTACCACTAGAATGTACCACTAGAATGTAGACACTAGACTGTAATCACTAGACTGTAATCACTAGACTGTAATCACTACCACTAGAATGTATCACTTGACTGTACCACTAGAATGTACCACTAGAATGTAGACACTAGACTGTAATCACTAGACTGTAATCACTAGACTGTAATCACTACCACTAGAATGTATCACTTGACTGTACCACTAGAATGTACCACTAGAATGTAGACACTAGACTGTAATCACTAGACTGTAATCACTAGACTGTAATCACTACCACTAGAATGTATCACTTGACTGTACCACTAGAATGTACCACTAGAATGTAGACACTAGACTGTAATCACTAGACTGTAATCACTAGACTGTAATCACTACCACTAGAATGTATCACTTGACTGTACCACTAGAATGTACCACTAGAATGTAGACACTAGACTGTAATCACTAGACTGTAATCACTAGACTGTAATCACTACCACTAGAATGTATCACTTGACTGTACCACTAGAATGTACCACTAGAATGTAGACACTAGACTGTAATCACTAGACTGTAATCACTAGACTGTAATCACTACCACTAGAATGTATCACTTGACTGTACCACTAGAATGTACCACTAGAATGTAGACACTAGACTGTAATCACTAGACTGTAATCACTAGACTGTAATCACTAGACTGTAATCACTACCACTAGAATGTATCACTTGACTGTACCACTAGAATGTACCACTAGAATGTAATCACTAGACTATAGACACTAGAATTCAGTACTTAGTGTCGGTGGATTCTAATAACGAGGCTTAGTTTAGGCTCAGAATCAAACCATACCACTCATGAGTATAAGATGGTGTAGAGGTTAGTATTTAAGGAGACTTGAATACTGGCCGCTAGGCACCATGTAAGTGGAAGCATGTGATCTGCCCGCGCCAGGGAGAATTCCTGACAAGGACTTCTCCGGGCTAATGTGAAACATTGCGATGTTTCAGTTCATTGCGATGTTTCAAGAAATCCCTCAAGGGTTACCCGAAGCAGCAAGGAAGTATATAGAACTAGCAGGTTCGCCTGATAAGATGAAACTCAGGGATCCCTCTAAGGCATATTATAGTATTGGAATATACAACTGATGTAACTTTGTTTTATAAATCCCAAAGTCCTGCACAAGTTCTAACATACACTGCAGACAATAGACTAGTTTTCTTAATGTAATACTTACTAGAAGTAGTATTCACAATAATCACTGAATAGTTATCACTGAATAGTTATCACTAGCATCTACCACTAGAATCTACCACTAGAATGTAATCACAAGACCATACACACTGGACCGTGACAATAGACACTGGAATCTACCAATAAGACTATAGTCAGTAAGCTGTAGACTGTAGACTCTTTCCAACCACCAGTGTAGTATTCACTATAACTACTGGACTGTAGTGACTGGACTGTAGTGACTGGACTGTAGACAATAGACTGTACCACTAGACTGTACCACTAGACTGTACCACTAGACTGTACCACTGGACTGTACCACTGGACTGTACCACTGGACTGTACCACTGGACTGTACCACTGGACTGTGTTAAACATGGAATCTACCCAATTAAATACAGGATTCCAATGAGGCAGCAGTGCGCCACACGAATATTCCCCATTTAAGAGTCTCTACAGATAACCCCGCTTTTATACAGGTATCCTCGATAGCGCCAGATATATAAAAGGAACGAGATCCTAGCTTTGAAAAAGGAAGAACTCCACTACCTAATCTTAGATACTTATAGTCTAATACAGTTATCATTAAGTAACCAAGATTACCCATAACGCTGATCGGGCGAGTTCCTACTAATAGTAACCGTTCAGAATACGCAGCCCTCGTTAGGTCATTGTTCCTGGAAGATCCGATTAACTTAGAAGCCCATTAGAAGCTTATAATCCTTGCGAATATAGGTTAGAGCCTCAGGTCGCATAATAATTCTAACACTCAGAAGAGGAATCTGAGCTATTTAAATAACAAGCAGGTAAAATCAAGCAATGAGATGACTTCATCAGTCATTCGGTGCCAAGTGCAGGAATAAGCTCCATTTGGTCAACAAAAGAAATGAGTAATAAACGAAAAGAGTAACCAAAGGAGCGAGTAGTCCGACTCAGAGGCGACTAGCTGACTAATTGACTTTCGTAGGCTCTAAAAATACCGATGGGTAGTGCGTCTACCCATAGCGATTCTAACATATACTAGTATCTGTTATGTTCTTTATAACGTGTGTTAGCCTAAACTTGTATTCGTTGATGGATCATCAAAGAGAGGATAACTTTGAGAGAAACGTGGCATTGAAAAACTCTCCACTAGAATAATGGTAAGAACCACAATAGTACTTCATATAACGATGGTCATGACACGGTGTTTGCAATGGCCATAGTAACAATCGGACTTATAGGCTTCATAATACCTTTAGAGGCAAGGCTCTGCCAATGATGGATCTAACAAGTATAGTGGTAATTGTTAGATTCTTGTTGTAACGTTTGTACTAAGTTATCTGTATTCGTTGATGATCCCTCCTATGGAGGAATCTGAGTTGCATATACAGTGTTTTTCAAAACTATTCAAACCAGTGCGACAAAACTATTCAAACCAGTGCTTCAAAACTATTCAAACCAGTGCGACAAAACTATTCAAACCAGTGCGACAAAACTATTCAAACCAGTGCGACAAAACTATTCAAACCAGTGCGACAAAACTATTCAAACCAGTGCGACAAAACTATTCAAACCAGTGCGACAAAACTATTCAAACCAGTGCGACAAAACTATTCAAACCAGTGCGACAAAACTATTCAAACCAGTGCGACAAAACTATTCAAACCAGTGCGACAAAACTATTCAAACCAGTGCGACAAAACTATTCAAACCAGTGCGACAAAACTATTCAAACCAGTGCGACAAAACTATTCAAACCAGTGCGACAAAACTATTCAAACCAGTGCGACAAAACTATTCAAACCAGTGCGACAAAACTATTCAAACCAGTGCGACAAAACTATTCAAACCAGTGCGACAAAACTATTCAAACCAGTGCGACAAAACTATTCAAACCAGTGCGACAAAACTATTCAAACCAGTGCGACAAAACTATTCAAACCAGTGCGACAAAACTATTCAAACCAGTGCGACAAAACTATTCAAACCAGTGCGACAAAACTATTCAAACCAGTGCGACAAAAATATTCAAACCAGTGTGACAAAATGTTTCGTACCCCTTCGCACATCGTTTCAAACCAAATGGTATAATGTTTCACACCAACTTTCATTGGAATTCAATATTCTGAAATCATCCCTTAAATCTGGACGATTGCCTCATATGTACTACATTTGAGAGTCTTGCAGTACCAATCAAAGGTCAAAACGGAGGAACTGAACTGAACTGAACTGAACTGAACTGAACTGAAATGGCTTCCTTGTTATCCTGTATATAACATCTTGTTAGGGGTGTATGAAACGTTTTGAATTATTGGTTTGAAACATTTTTCTAGTGTGGTTCGAAACATTTTGTCACGCTAGTTTGAACCATTTTGTCGCACTGGTTTGAGCCATTTTGTCACACTGGTTTGAATAGTTGTCGCGCTGGTTTGAATAATTTTGAAAAACACTGTATCTTTCAGATGGCACGCGGGAGAAGAATATGTTGTACTTTGTCATCTAATAACTCATAAATTGGAAGGATTATCTCTAAACTATACTCGACCCACAACCTGGTCTCTTCCTCTCCCCTTTCTTCAGTTCACCGCCCGCTCCCTTTTTCGCGGGACGTCGTTCACTCTCCGTCTATTCCTGCATATCACTGTTTCATCTGTCCTGCTTACATGCAGTCACCTGGAACATGCAGTACATCAGAGATGTACTGATTCCTCATGTTCCAACAGAATATGCGGATGCGAAACTGGATAGCGCTTTTGTCTGCAGCCTCGTTGTGAATATTTTGCTGTAGTAAATTTAGATTGACAGTATTTACTGAACGGGATTAAGAATGGACGAGATTAAGAATGAAGGGATTAAGAATGGACAGAATTACGGGACAGAATTAAAAATGGAATTAAAACTAGATAAATTAGTGTCTGTTAACTGTTAGTGTGTATAGAGCATAGTGGAATGAATGCGTGAGTGAATATTTTTAAACTTCACAATTCTTAGGTCCATTAATTGGAGCGGTTGGGTTATTGGGAACCAATGACATCATAAAGTATGGAACTCAAGTATATCTAAGTCATTTCTATTCTTATCTGTATGTATACTATACTAAGAATCTGTTGAACGTACTGTCCTCAGACTGACCTGGTTCTATGATTCATGAGAGTAACTTCTCTTCTCTTTGCTTAGTCCTTATCAATTTCCACCCAACCCTTTTTCTGCGGGGGGTTGACCACCATTAGACTATTCTTGCATAATATGAACCATTCACTGTTTCATCTATCCTGCTTACATGCAGTCACAAGGAACATGG
>NKZI01001931.1:0-16122 GCA_002370645.1 Metschnikowia sp. 00-154.1 | reverse complement strand
ACTATACTACTACACACTATACTACTACACACTATACTACTACACACTATACTACTACACACTATACTACTACACACTATACTACAAGATTATGGTTTCTCAGCGTATGAAACCCAAAGATTATGATAGTCATACAGAGTGACTCAGTATGACTTAGGAACCCTTAGGAACCCTTAGGAACTCTCACTATAGTAGTGGCTCTGTAATTTAGTACTTAGAGTGTAGTACTAGTAAAGCGTAGAGTGTAGTAGAGTTTAGTACTAGTAGAACGTAGAGTGTAGTAAGTCAAGACTAGCCTTACTCCCCTATACCTATACTTTCTACTCCCTATATACTCCATACTATCGTTCATGCTATACTACACTCTACTACTTGGATACACTCTACTCATTCATTAGGCAGATAGTCTGGCTCATTGCTATAGTGATGATGTAGTGTCTAGCCTTACTGGAGTAGTGACTAGTTTTACTGGAGTATTGTTTAGCCTTACTAGAGTAGTGTTTAGTCTTACTGGAGAAGTACTCACGTATTCAAGAATAGTACTAAAATACTACTGGACTGTGGACTACTGGAGAGTAGAAATCTTCCCACCTACTTTCTGTTATCAATTGTTCTGTACTATACACTGCTAATGCACTCTACCCATCACCCTCTAATCTTGCTGAATCTCGCTTCTGGGTTACTCTCGCTTCTGGGACACCTTCTGATCTCTGCTGGTTCTGGGTCACTCTGATTTCTGTTCACTTTTCATCCGTGTTTTCAGTCACGGTAATCTCCTCCATGGTGCTATCGTTGGCCTCCTGTTGGATCGTGGTGTCGTTGTGCTCAGGAAGCACAAGAGTGGAGTCTGCATCAAGAGTGGCATCGGGGTTCTTCTTCTCGTGCTTGATGGGCTCGCCGGCCCTATAACTCTTGACTCCATTTTTAAGGAGCTCGTCAAATGAGCTGTTGAGCTTCTTGATGCTCTCCTCCGCCATGCTGGAGTTCCAGGGCGTACTCTTGTCGTTGAGGATACTCTCTAGACTCTCTCGTTCCTCTGCACTTTCTTTTCTCTTGGCATAAACACTGTTTGCGGTGAAATGGTCGAATGTTCCGCTTTCAAAGAATAACCGGAACGAATTCTCGCAAATAGACATTTTGAGCTGCGAAACTGCCCTTCCATTGCACTGCTCCTCGTTGACCATGTCCACGAATTGTTTGAGGAACGGCATGGAGATCCTGGCCAAAGGCACGCCTTCTGTGGGGTGCGACATCACATATGACGTCACGTAGTAGTTGTAGCGCTCTTCAGCATTGACATGGTCGTTGATCGTGAGGTCATCAAGGCCAACGAATTGAATGTTCACCAAGTTGGTGCCCTGAACATATGCAATCTTGAACATGTTCTCGTCCGTGCCCATCAACAGCCGCACTTGCATGCGGTACAAGATCTGCTTTTTGGCCGTGGAAGTCACGCTCTTTCTGTCCTGCTCGAAAAGGACGAGCATTTCTGATGTCTTGTGGTCCGTGATCACCGTGTGCATATGTTTGACCAATGACTGCACTACTTTGTCCAAAGTGTAGCATTTGTATGCCTTGTTGCAGTATGCTTGGCGTAAACTTTCCTCGTACCACTGGTGCTCAATTTCACCATCCAATAATCTTTCAGCCAATGCCATGACTTGGCTATAACAACCCTTAGGGCTAGCCACGATCTCGATGTTCATTTCCTGGAGCTGGTGCAGGACGAGGTTTAAGTCCTTGGCGAACTGGGGAATTTTGCGCGACTTGATTTCCTTGCCCACCTCCTCATCCATGGCCTTGATTTCGCTCAATCTCTCGTAGAGCGTTCTGAAGTGCCGGAAAAAGACATACACCGTGGTGTTGCAGAAGAGGTTGTACTTGTCACGTGCCTCCTCTCTGTCTGCTACCCCAAGCGAGAATTTGGACGATGACGTGGTGATCCATAAGTCTCCCGATTCGTCCATTGGGGCCAATACAGTCTCTTCTGTTTCACTGGTAGGTGTATCGTCGACCTCTTCTTTTCTGGACTTGGTGGACTGTTTTTTCAACACATCTCTCAAGAGATCAGTTTCCCTGCCACGTTTGGCCGAGTTCGAAGTCTTGTCGTCACCATAAACTTCAGGTTCGTCACTCTTTTCGTCTCTGTTCGACTCATTGGCCCGTTTCTTCAAGGCATTTTCAATCACCGACTGGTCAATCCCGAAAAAAAGCGCTATAAAGTGCTTAAAGAAGTCACACAACTTTTCCCGGTCTCCTTGCGAGTAATTGGACGAGTGGTTGATGAAATACTCCGAGAGTTTGATAATATCAAACACAACCTCATCATCGGTGAACTGGTAGTCGAGTTGTTCCTGTGCCTTAGGCATCAATGGGTGCAACCGTTTGTTCTGCTGCTCCACCTTCACCGTGCTGATCTCACTAACCAACTGCTTGGCCGTGAGGAGCTTCTTGTCTGCCTGCTTGAAGGTTAAGCCCAAGTGGTCCAACGACTTGTAAAACACCTTCTGCTCCATTTCTCGCCATACCTTGTTCCATTCACGTTGTGCCCTTTTCCATTCCTCGTCCTTTTGCTTCAATCTCTTCAACACAATCGGCACGGCCACGGCAGGGTTCTCATGAAGGGCATCGATCACCTCGAAGCCCCGATCTTTATCGTAGATCTTGCGGATCACCTTCTTGTAGATGGTCTGCGAGGTGTGGCCCAAGCCAGGCGGAAGCTTAAAACTGGCCTTTTGCTCTGGCGTCATGGTGGCAATGCGGTTGGCAATGGTCTCAAGCGTTTGGATGGTGCGTAAGTTGGCCTCCATGTGGTAATCGAACTCGAGCCGTTCCTCCTCGATCTTAAACAAGATATCCTCGTATTGGTTCTTGCGGTGGGAGATGAAGCCTGCATCTTCGGATGCCCACGTGGGATGACCCACCCATTCATCATTCAACACCTCCCAGCACATCTCGTCTCGGCCGGAACAAGGCATGTAGGTTTCGATCTTGGGCAATTGCCTGTACGAAGGCCCGTGGGCCTTGCATAGGGAGAGCTCGATCTGGTGCTTCTTGAAGCTGATATCCTCCATGCTCTGGGTTTTCTCCTCGTATCCCACAAACAGCTTGAACCAGTTGAGCAAGTCATAGTGGGAGTCACCCAAAAACGAGTCCACCCTTTGGACAAGCGTTTCTTTATCAATAACATCCTGCGAAAAGAGATTCAACATTTTTAAGAACTCGCTGTAGGTCTGCTTGTTGCCGATGGCCTTCTTGACCTTGTCGAAAAAGGCAAGTTCCTCCAGAAGCGAGGAATTCTTAACCATGGCACTAGGAGGCACGGGCTCGGGGATTCCGGGCACCAACGTGGCATTGACTCGGGCCGCTTGTGCAGGCACGGGAGTCACGGACTTTTGTTTAGGTGCTTGGCCTGAAGCAGAGCCACGCACGCTGGAATACGTGGCTTCTTCGTTGTAGTTATTCAGGTACGGCGAGTGCTGGTCACTGTTTTTGCGGAAAGCCTCGGGGTCCATTTCGGCATTCATCATGGGCACCCGGGCATTTCGGTAGTTGATGTCCTGGGCATTCATGGCTCCGGGGGCATTGGGTTGGAAATTGCCCAAGGGGGGCAATTGAGACGTTCCATTTCCGGCATAGAAATGCTGGTTGTCGTGCATATGAGGATGGCCATTGGAGGGCAATGGTTGGTGGTCTTCAGGCCTCACTAGGAATTGTGGAGGTTGGTGGTTTCCCGTATCCGGCAAAAACTGCTTGAAGTCGTTGAGTAAATCGGGCGAATTGGAGAATAACCGCGTCACCTGCTCATAAACTTCGCCAATGGGTTTCTGTTCCCGTTGGTATGTCTGTAAGATCTCCAAGAACTGCTTGTAGATATCGGGCTGATTGGCAAACCTTGTTTTGATCTTGTTGACGTACGAGATTGCGTGGTTGAACTCGATCTGGCCTCCCGCCTGCTGCTGGTCCTGGAAAGGCGCCCCGTTGGGGCCGTTTTGGTTGTACCACTGGTGCACGGAGGCCTGGTCGCCCAGAACATCGTTCGGTGGGGTTCCTGCAAGATTAGGTCGAGTGGTAGTGCCCGTAGGAGTAGTAACGGTGATGGGGTTTGGATCCGAAGGGTCAGAAGAGCACTCGATCTTATAGCCCGGGGGTAAGAACGTGTTGAAGCCCTGGATCAAGTTGGGGTGTCCCCGGAACAATGACGAGACCCTATTGATGACGCCAGGCGTATCAATGCTCTGCAGCTTGAAGTCTTTCATGATGTCCAAGAAGTTGTTGTAGATATCGGCCTGGTTGTAAAACTGGACCTTAACCTGGTCCAAGTATGACAACGCATCCTTGACGTTCAAGGGCCTGTAAGCGTTGGAAGTGGAGGAACGGCTCAACACGCCCAGGGGAATGGCGGGGATGGGTCGCGTGGTCTCGAACTCCTTTTCCGTATCGGGGCGCGGTTTGTCAATCTTTTCGGGCAGAAGCAGCAGAGACGTTTGGCCAGGGTTCTGGACTTGTCCTGGGATGGAGGTTTGTACTGGATTCAGTGAATTCGTAATGGAACTTGGGGCTGGTCCCTGTACAGAAGCCTGGACTCCCTGTACTCCTTGTACCGCTTGTACTCCTTGTAAAGGAGGCTGGATATTTGGAATAGACGGGTTTCTGCTTTGACTTTGACTCTGGTTCTGGTTCAGGTTTTGGGTTGGATTTTGGTTTTGATTTTGGTTTTGGTTTTGATTCTGGTTTTGGTTCTGACTCTGGTTCAGGCTCTGGTTCAGGCTCTGGTTCAGGCTCTGGTTCAGGCTCTGGTTCAGGCTCTGGCCTTGACTCTGACCTTGACTCTGATTCTGTCCCTGGTTCTTCACGTTTGATTGGTTTTCTAGGGGATCCTGGGCATTGGAAGAGGCCAGGTTTTGCCCAGCGCCAAGCTCGGAGTTATGCGAGCCATAGATGGAGTTGGGCAAATGCGAGCTCAAGGCTCCATAGCCCGGAACCAGCGGGTACCGAGCACCCACGGCGGGCGGCAGGCGGTGGTCGTCAGACGAGTTGATGGACGGAATGGTGAACACGTGACCGCCGGATGTGGACGAGCCACGGTTGCCGAGGGCTGGAAGCGACGTGAACGGCACAAACTGTTGTGACGACGTGTCCAACGTGGCGGGTGGGGGTAACACGGGGGGATTTTGTCGGCTGCGGTTAGTATGTTGTTGTAGAATGAGTAAAGTGCTGCTTTGTTATTGTTTCAATCTGAGAGTTAGATCTCTTCATCGATACCTCTCTAGACACCATCTGACACAGTCTATTGTATGTTGTCTTGCTTTCTCTGTTCTGTCCATTCTGTCTCTTTGTCGACCATTTGTCGACAGTTCTGCGTCTTGTTGACTGTTCAATCTCTGTCTTTCAGTCTCTCGTGTTGCCTCTGCCATTCTTTCTGTATCCTGTCTTCTTTCTGTCTTATGTGAGATCCGCATCAAACTTAGAGCCCCCCTTCAGGCTCCTTCACCAATATTCTCACCAATATTGTCATTATTCTCGATTCTCAATAGTGAGTTTCAACACTCTCCGAGACTTGACAAAGTCGCAACAAAGTCGCGTTGCTGTAAAACACCAAATGAGAAACAGAACAACAAGGGGGGAATAATTGCAGAGAAAACCAACAGATGAGACAAAAGTACCAAAGACAAAGACGGACAAATTGGAAAAACACCAGAGGGAAAGTAACATCACCAGACTAAAAAAGGGGTGAACAATTGGCAACGAGATATTAATTCACACCAAGGGCAACAAATGGACAACAACAGTGAACAAAAAATGACAACAGTGGACAAAGAATGACATCAACAGAGAACAACATTAGAGGGGCAAACAAAGGGACATTGCAGAATGGACAATTTTGTAGATGGACAATTTGGTGGCAGATCACATAAAACTAGCAGAACAAATTTACAGCCAATGCCAAGTGCTGTAAAAAGGCAACCGCCAAACAGTGGCGTCTAATCGGGTAATAGACAACAGGACTCGACACAAACAAACAAACAAACAAACAAACAAACAAACAAACAAACAAACAAACAAACAAACAAACAAACAAACAAACAAACAAAGGGCAAAGGCAACTGTCAAAGAGGCAAGTGGACAAATAAGTGGACAAATAAGTGGGAACAGAGCATATCAACAATCAGCAACATGGAGTTTCAACATGTTTCAAAAACACTGATGGAATACCTCTAAAACACACTTGAAACACTTCTGAAACACAGCCGAAACTTATCTGAAACTCGCTTCAAACTCTCTTGATAACATGTACAAGACTCATCTCGATCAGTCCCTTTGGGTGCCTGTTCTGTTTGGGTTTGCTCCAGGCCCATGTGTTCTGCAAAACCCGGGGGTTTCAAACGAAACAAAAAATAAAAGCAATAAGTATTACATACTTGAAATTCTGATTCATGGGAATGCCTTGGTTGGGCCAGCGGTTCTCTTGATTGGACATGGTGCACCAAGGTTTGGGGGTTTGGAATATGAAGAGTGACGAGATAGCGAGATAGAAAAAAAGGGCCGGTGGGGATGCGTGCAGGAAGGGCGGGTCCTGTATATACACCCGCGGAAACACGGGCCGAGTCTCTTTGATGAACTGCACACAAGCACATTGGGGGACCTATTTACCTATTTTCGGGCTCGGGACGAGCCGAACCGGGAGGGATCAGACGATTTCTGAGGGTGAAACAGCATGATGTGTTTCTTATGCTGGTGTACGAGTCTATTCCAGCCTCAAATGCGTACACCCCAAAACCCCTTAGACATCCGTACACCCCAGAACAAATGACACGGCCAACTCCTTCGCTCTCCGACCTCCGTACACCCAGAAATTAACTTTTCAAACCTAATTTTATACATAAACATGTACACCGTGCTACATCCACAGCAGTGTACGTAAGCCTGTACATAGTGCTACATCCCTACACCAGCAGTGTATTTAGTCGTGTATATAGTGTGGAGAGTGTAGGAGATCATTTGACACCCGTACACCAGTAGTTTATACCGTAGGCCTGTACACCATACACACCCGTACACCAAACCACTCACCCGTGCACCAACATCAGGTGCGTCCATTCACTCTTCTTCATCCAGCCCAATGAACGCCCCAGACAGATTCGAGCTCTTCATCTTGCCCGATGGAGTAGAAAAGTACGTATAGATAGTCTGTGTGCAGAAACCCGTACCTCCGCATACTAACACAACCCCCAGAATCAAAATCATCCCCGACACCAAAGTTCCCAATGCAGCCATCATCAAAATCGAAAGGGAGGACCATACCCTTGCCAACATGTTGCGTGCACAATTAGCCAAAGACGACCGGGTCATTTTCGCCGCCTACAAGGTTGAGCACCCTTTGTTTGCCAATTTTGTATTAAGGATCCAGACCGACGACGACTATACACCTCGGGACGCCCTCAAAAACGCCTGTTCCAACTTGATTTCTGAGTTGGACATTATGAAGACCAAGTTCAAGGACGAGTGGGCTTTGAAGTCCTTGCTTTCTAATTCCGAATATTGAGTGTGGATATTGACTGTGGATATTGACTGTGGATAATGAGGGAAATAGAGGTGAGAAATGTGTGAGAAATGGAAGTTTATTTGAGCAAGTGAGCCTTAAAGGAGCCTTAGTGAGCCTTAAGTGTGTAATTAGAGATTGAAGTGACATTGAAGTGAGCCTTAAGTGAGCCTTAAGTGAGCTTTAAGCGAGCCTTGAGTGAGATTTAACCGAGCCTTGAGTGAGATTTAACCGAGCCTTGAGTGAGATTTGGGTGTTTCATGTGTTTATGTGGTTCATATGTTTCCCAGATACTGGGTTTCAAGCGAACTTCAGTGTTATCAAATGAGTATCTGAGTTTCATGTGGGTTTCGAGAATTACATCTAAGACTATACTGAGTTTCTAGTGAGCTCCATATGTCTTTTTAAGTTTCTGAGTCTCTGATTTTTTGATTTCTTGGGTTTCCGACTTTCTGAGTTTCTGAGTACTTGTGTTTTTGAGTCTTTGATTTTCAAGTGGTTTCTGAGTTTTTGAGTATTTGAGTTTCTGAGTTTCTACGGAGCTTCATATGAGTTTCTGGGTATCTGAGTTTTTGAGTCTTTGATTTCCCGACTTTCAAGGTTTGGGTCTCTGACTTTCTAACTCTCTGACTTTCTGACTTTTAGTTACAGGTGATTTCTAAGTTTTGAGTGTCTGAGTTTCATTTCCAGTTTCGGTGATTTCAGCTGACTGGTTGAATTTATGCATTTCTGATGAGCCTGAACAGATTATGATGAGTTTTATGGTTCATGATTTACTGCTCAGAGATTCAGTATTCTGACTCTGACTCTCAGACTCCGGCATTCTTGGTCTGTATACCATCATGAGTTCAGAGTCATGAGTGTGGCTTGACTCGATACCTCTGGACATTGTACTGACAATAATACTCTATGGATGTCTGAAATACTATGTGGTTGAGTCTTTCATAAATGGTCTTTATATCTTCAAGATTCTGATGACTGTGTGAGAATGTTATGAGTGGATCACTTATTAGCCTTGGAATTTCCCATTATATCATGGATTCATCATGGTGGTCCATTTCAGGTTAACGTTCACACGAGATACTAAAAGATTGTTGATAGGTATGTGCATTTTTTTAGTCTGTGTCCTGGTGTACTACTGGTGCTTAAGATCCAAGCAGTTGTGGAGGAGTTGTGAAGAAGCCGCGGTAGAGTCATGGAGGAATCGTCACAATCTTGCCAGTCGTGCCACGACGGTGAATCCAGTTGGCTATATACCCGAATAAGCCTTCCACCGGGCTAATAGCGTCGATCTGTTCAACGCAATAAAATAAACGTAAAATACAGGAACATTAATAGCATAGTTTGTATTGGTGTAGTTTTTTGTATTGGTGTAGTTTGTACGGGTGTACGGGTGTACGGGTGTACTGGTGTAGTTTATACGGGTGTACGGGTGTACTGGTGTTGTTGAACTAAAATATACAAAGATATGATATGTTATGAAGTAAAATAAATCATAAGAGATAATATATTTTAATAGTATGATATCGATGTATTATATAATGACATAACATATGTTAAATCTATCATCGTACTGGTCGGCCAGAGGTTAAGTGGCCCCTTTGGCCTCAATATGACCTCTATTCCTTTATACCGGATTAGTCTATATAAAGGTGCGAGGGTTCCTCTAGGAGAAACCAGCGGCGGAACCAGCGGCGGAACCAACAGTGAATGAAAAATGGTAAATAGAGTACCTGATGTAAGCAGAATAACAAGATATATATATTTGGCAGTACTCGAACTCCCACACCATCCCAATGCACAGTTCTGATTAACTTTCTCTATCGCGATTCTATTAAGATTGCTGAAACCCTCAATCGAAATTACACCGCAGTCCTAGCGGCCCGCTAAGTTTCCTTCAGCAAAGTTAAACCAAAACCTAAGGAATTTCGCTTCTAAGAAATTCAAAAGGTTGATGCTGATACAAACTGTTTAATCAGTTCCCCAAATGCCAGAGTCTTCCAGGTGTCACCAAAATTTTGCTTAAAGTCACGGCCCTTCAATGCCCAAATAAATCGACATCGAGGCTGGGGGGATGTCAGATCCGCCATAGGTAGTGCTTATATAGTTGTAAGAGAAGGTGCACGCCGATAGCTGGCGGGTGGCTGGTGTTGCGCTTTGTCATCTACTAACGCATAAACTGGAACGATTATGTATCTAAGCTATAGTCGACCGAACATCGTTTCATGTTCGGTTAGTTCTCTCATATTACCACCACCAGCTCCTTTTTCAGCGGGACTTAGTCCACTCATCGCATATTTCTGCAAATCACTGTTTCATCTGTCCTGCTTACATGCAGTCACATGGAATGTGTAGTCACATGGAACGTGTAGTCACATGGAACGTGTAGTCGCATAGAACGTGTAGTCACATGGAACGTGTAGTCACATGGAATGTGTAGTCACATGGAACGTTTAGTCACATGGAATGTGTAGTCACATGGAACGTGTAGTCACATGGAACGTGTAGTCGCATAGAACGTGTAGTCACATGGAACGTGTAGTCGCATAGAACGTGTAGTCACATGGAACGTTTAGTACATCAGAGATATACTGATTCCTCATGTCCCAACAGCTGGCTTGTAGCGCGCTGGAGGCTTAATACCTAAATGGGTAGGGCACTACCTATGGCGGATCTGACACATCTGTTAGAAATATAAAATATAAAATATAAAATATAAAATGTTGATTCTTGAATACGTCCAGTACTCTGTTTTGTGTGTTTTGTGTGTTTTGTATGTTCATTCGCCAATGTTTCCTCAGAAGGAGGAATCTGAAGTAAAGTGATTTTCAAAACTATTGAAACTAGCGCAACAAAATGTTTCGAACCTGCACGGCAAAACGATTCAAATCACACTAGCAAAAATTAAACAAACCAATAATTCAAAAAGTTTCGTACCCCTTCGCACAGTGCTTCAAATCAAATGGCACAGTGCTTCAAACCAACTTTCATTAGAATTCAATATTCTGAAATCTTAAATCTTAGGTCTGGACTATTACTTCATATGTACTACATTTGGGAGTCTTACAGTACCAATTAAGGGTCAAAACGGATGGACGGTACCTAATTGGGTTCCTTGTAATCCTGTATATAACAACTTTTTAGGAGTTATGTTTATTGGTTTGTTTAATTTTGCTAGTATAGTTTGAATCATTCTGTCTTCTTGGCTCGAAACATTTTGTTGCGCTGGTTTGAATAGTTTTGAAAAACAATGTACTTGACCTAACAGAAATCTAACAATATGGGTTTCAAACGACCCGTCCGGAGATTGGGCTTACGTTTACCGATCTCTCGACAGCACTCTGCTCCTGCCTCTTTAGGAGAAATACACTTTTGTTGGTAAATACACCTTCTTGGGCAAATACACTTTTTGGGTAGGTGACTGTGGTAAGTATTTCTCACGAGTTGTTTAATGGGGTGTTGGGACCTCGGAATTGAGATCCAATGGGTGCAAAACCACACCCGTGCACCAGGCTACCTCAGCAGAAAAAGGCCCAACGCAAACGACCTTTTTTTAATCGTATGGAAAAAAAAGTGGGTTTGCTAGAATCCTGGAATTCCGGACTTCTCAATGCATATTTTACTTTAGTTAAAATAGTTTTCGTGGTAGACTTTTGGAGGTCCTGTAGTTGGACAATTCCGGCCAAGCTATCGCATACCTTATCAGGATCAGTGCTCATATTTGTATATCTTAGGAAGTGTTCTACCTATTATGGTATTACGAAACCTCTTTGCCTGACACGAACATTGACATTGTTAACGGCCTTCTACTCAGTCTCTTACCTGCCTCCTACCTGCCTCCTACCAGGCATCTACCAGCCATATACAGTCTTTTTCAAAACTATTCAAACCAAGACAGAATGGTTCAAACCACACTAGCAAAATTAAACAAACCAATGATTCAAAAAGTTTCGTACCCCTTCACACAGTGTTTCAAACCAAATGGCACAGTGCTTCAAACCAAATGGCATAATGTTTCACACCAACGTTCATCAAAATTCAATATTCTGAAATCTTAAATCTGGACTATTGCTTCATATGTACTACATTTGGGAGTCTTGCAGTACCAATTAAGGGTCAAAATGGATGGACGGACGGACGGAACTGAACTGGGTTCCTTTATATCCTGTATACAACAACTCATTAGAGTTTATGTTTATTGGTTTGTTTAATTATGCTAGTGTGGTTTCAATCGTTATCGCACTGGTTTGAACCATTTTGACAAGCTGGTTTGAATAGTTTTGAAAAACACTGTATAACTGTTCAAGAGAAGGTGAGTGCTGGAAAATGGCTGGTAGCGCGCTGGTTGGAAGGCCATATACAAAGTATCAGGTAGAGAGGCTTGATAATACCTAAATGGGTAGGGTACTACCTTCATTGGAACTAATAAAATACAATATATAAAATTATAAAATTATATGAATATGTTTATAAAAAAGTATATAAGATGTGTGGGTACTATATGCAGAAAATGAGTTACCTAAAGTACAACGGAATTGGACAAGCCTCTTAAGGTTCCGAGGAATGTATGAGTCAGACTAGTATTACAATTATAACTGGATCTTGACGTCACGAGTTAGGTTTGACTCTAGACAAGGGATTAACAAGTTCCCAGCCAAAAGAAAGGAGTCAAAGGAATCCAAAGTATATATATAGAAGGGATCCGGGTCTTGGTTGAACGGGCGTCACGTGACCAGAATATCTCAAATTTCATAGTACACATTATTAGTACAAGGACCTAAGAAGTAACAATGATTATTATTACAGATCCAAAGCTTTTGGAGTCATTGAAGAACAATTACTTATCCGTTCCTGATTATGGAAGTAGGAGGCAAAGTCAAACGTATAGGTGGAATGGCCGGAAATGGGGTAAACCGGGGGATGCGAAAGCGGCGAAACATCCGTACACACGGCTACCCCAAGACAAAAAGGCCCAGTGCAAACAACCTTTTTTTTCAAGACATTTTAATGAAACTTGGTTTGTTGGAATCCTGAAATTCCGGAATTTACAATGCATATTTTAGAGTCGAAAACATTTTTCGTAGTGGACTTTTGAAGTTCCTGTAGCTGAACAATTCCGGCCGCGGCCCTCCATTCCGGCCAATTCCGGCCAAGCCATTGCATACCATAACAGGTTCAGTGCTCATAATTATATATCATAGTAGTATATCAGAAAAAATAAACAATACAGTATGGGATGGTATTTTGTTCAATTTTACTCTATGGGGATTTGGAAAGCCAAGCACATAGCAACAACTACTTAAGTAGCCCAAACCTTCCTTTACGTAGCCCAACCCTTCCTCTACATAGCCCAACCCTTCCTCTACATAGCCCAACCCTTCCTCTACATAGCCCAAACCTTCCTCTACATAGCCCAACCCTTCCTCTGGAAACTCATCAACAAATAAACATACTAAACAGAGTACCTGGCGTAACAACAAGAATCTAACAAGTAGATATTATTATCAATCCCGCAATTATTAGTAATATAGCATATTCAGTATAAAATCTATGATATAGGCCAACTACGCCTACAAAAGATAATCCCAGAAGAATACTTCACGCCACTACCAACCGACGTTGGACTCAAATGGTACAAGGATGGGACCGAACTAGTTGAAGTAGAGGAAATTCTAGGACATAACAAAGTCAGCCGGGGCTACCTTTTATCTGTATATTGCAAGCGCGCGGTAGCCCACCCACAAGGCGAGATCATTCAAGTCCGAGCTGGAAATTTGAAGACAACTGCACCTCAGCTCTACATGGAATATGCTCAAAACCATGGACCACCAATGCTGAAATAAATCGATTTCGAGGCTGGGAGGGGGGGAAGGGGATGTTAGAACACCATGGGTAGGCGCACTACCCATCGATATTATTAGAGCCTACGAAAGTTGATTAGTCAGCTATTCGCCTCTTAGTCTGACTAGTCGTTTCTTTTATTACTCGTTTATTACTCTTCTTTTATTACTCGTTTATTACTCATTTCGTTTATTACCGAACGCAGTCTACTCCTGCATTCGCCATTGAATGACCGATGAAATCATCTCATCTCATCGGCTCATCTCATCGCCTGTTTTTACCCGACTGTTATTTAAATAGCTTAGATTCCTCTTTCTGATGAATCATCAACGAATATAGATAACTTCACTACTCAACGTTACAACAAGAATATAACATATATAAACATATACAGTGTTTTTCAAAATTATTCAAACCAGTGCGACAAAATGTTTCAAACCACACTACAGAAATGTTTCAAACCAATAATTCAAAGTTTCGTACACCCCTAACCAGTTGTTACATACAGGATAACAAGGAACCCAGTCCAGTTCCGTCCGTTTTGACCCTTTATTGGTACTGCAAGACTCCCAAATGTAGTACATATGAAGTAATAGTCCAGACCTAAGATTTCAGAATATTGAATTCTAATGAACGTTGGTGTGAAACATTATGCCATTTGGTTTGAAAGGATGTGCGAAGGGGTAAGAAACATTTTGTCGCACTGGTTTGAACCATTTTGTCACACTGGTTCGAAACATTTTGTCGCACTGGTTTGAACAGTTGTCGCGCTGGTTTGAATAGTTTTGAAAAACACTGTATATAAGTGTCAACACGGAGGTGAGGTACTTCGTAGATATGTTGTATGCAGACAATAGGGCTGTGCAAGCCATAGACGAGTGGATAAATACCAAGCGGAGTCCGCACCCCGTATTAAGACTTTGGTCTTGTAAGGCACAACTTACCTATCCCTGTATATCAATATATATACTAAACCACAAGTTGAAAATAAGAGATGGATAAAGAAATATATGTATATATGATAAAAGAGTCATGTATAAGTGAAATATGATATTTGTTAGATTCTTGTAAGTACATAAATTACCTAATCAAAACTATATTCGTTGATAATTCCTCAGGAACAAGAATCGGAATCGGTCACCATTAAATATTCTTATGGAACGTAGCCGAAGGGGTGGTAGTAATGGTGAACCGAAAAGGGGCAAAAAAGAAAAAAGAAAAAAAGACTGGGAACCAGAAAAGAAGTGTACTAGCATCTATTCCCGATTAATTGAGTACAAGAGCTCAATCCTTATATGGGTTGTATTTCATCCATCTTGGAACTAATAATATTAGGGTGTTTTGAAGAATATGTGCAGTTGGGTGCGAAACTACAAAAATCTTTAAAGATAGTACTTGACGCACTCGCATTACCACCGACCAACTAAACCAGAATACAATAAAAAAAATTAAATATAATAAAACAATTTATTGAACGTTTTTTTTGTTATTTTCTTTTAATACATTTATGCCTAAACTCTTATATTCATTGATGGATCCTCAAAGAGAGGAACTAATGTGGTTTATATAACTTTGAGAGAAACGTGGAACCAAAAAACTCTCCATCATAACAATGGTAAGGATTGTTCTGGAATATTCGAAAGGGGCCATCTATATACGAAGTGCTCTGATAGCCGAACGCCGTATCACCATTGTAACAATCAGACTGAGAGGCTTCATAATAGCTTCATAGGCAGAGCCCTGGCTATGGTGGATCTAACAGATTTAGACTAGCTTTTGAAATGTTTAGAGAAGTACAAATCATTTATGATTGGTTCAAAAAGTGTTCAGATGCAAATAAAAATGGGCAGAACAAAATGATAACTCCTCATGGTTTTATAGATTCAAGGTTAGCTACATATACAGAGTTATAGATCCAGAGCTAATATGAAGTATCACTAAAGTGTTAGACCCACCATGGGTAGCGTACTACCCATGTGGATGCTGAAACTCTGCACTGGTCGATCAGATGTTGAGCGGCCTTCGGCCCTCAATACGACCTCTATTCCTCTATGCCGGACCAGTCTATATAAGGTGCGATGATTCCTCAAGGAGGAACCATCGACGAATAAACATACAAAACACACTAGAACAGAGTACTGGACGTAAACCAGAATCTAACATAAAGCCCATAATAAGCATAGTATATGTATCAGGATTTTCCTTAGGATGTAATGAAGATAAGATATTTTCTTACACCAAATGGTAAACAGGTCCCAGCATCAATTAAGTGAAATTAGTACTTAACTGGTGTAGAATTATAGTAGACTTGACCCTACCCTAAACTATACCCAAGACTGATGGCAGATTATAAGAATGATAGGTGGTATTAGGATAAGTAGTGGTTTTATGTTCTTTGATACATTTATGCCTTATTGATACTATAAGAGAAGAACCAGAGCGGCTGATTAACTTTGAGAGGGAGGTGCATTGAAAAACTCTCCATCATCACAATGGCCAGACCATCATTGGACGAAGTATTATACTGGTTTTACTATGGTGGTTTATGAAGTACTATGGTGGTTTATGAAGTACTCTACTGGTTTTACTATGATGGTTTATGAAGTACTATGATGGTTTATGAAGTACTATGGTGGTTTATGAAGTACTATGGTGGTTTATGAAGTACTATACTGGTTTATGAAGTACTATACTGGTTTATGAAGTACTATACTGGTTTATGAAGTACTATACTGGTT
>NKZI01001929.1:0-23552 GCA_002370645.1 Metschnikowia sp. 00-154.1 | reverse complement strand
TCAATCTGGTCCTTTGGGTACTGCATCTGGTCCTTTGGATACTGCATCTGGTTCTTTGGATACTCAATCTGGTCCTTTGCATACTATATCTGGTTCTTTGGATACTATATCTGGTGCTTTGGGTACTGTATCTGGTCCTTTGGATACTCAATCTGGTCAAAGCGAGTCGTTTGATCACTTGTTCGTTTTCGTTGCAATATCTAATGACATGGTGAAACCGCTCTCCGGTCTGTCATACAACGCAAATGGTACTGTATTGAGTTT
This sequence comes from Metschnikowia sp. 00-154.1, assembly GCA_002370645.1. Taxonomy (NCBI): domain Eukaryota; kingdom Fungi; phylum Ascomycota; class Pichiomycetes; order Serinales; family Metschnikowiaceae; genus Metschnikowia; species Metschnikowia sp. 00-154.1. The sequence continues at coordinate 23,288 of NKZI01001929.1, read as the reverse complement.
TTTTTTTTTTGGATCCCGGGCAAATGAGCCAATAGGATTCGAATTAGAAGGTAACTATGCTAGCACCAACAGTACATCCACCCCAGGTAATGTGGGATTTTTGCATGGGTTGATCGTGTTTGGGCCTGGAGTGCCTCGAACAGAATTGAAATTAGACCCTGAAGGGAAGCTTTTGGATGGTTCCTTCCACTCGTGCTTGATGTCGCATGCCGAAGAATATTTGATATACGAAGGAAGTTCGAGTTGTCCTGAAGTGAACATTTATCTCTGGCCTTACAAGAAGGCAATGGGCTCTACGAAGAAGGAGGTAGTGTATGGGGGAAGAGAAGGTGGTCAAGGAGCTATACCAAATGGTTCACGGGTCTTTATAAACCGTATGTCTTATGGTACACGTGCATCTAACAATAATGGAGACAATGCTGGCCAGTGAAAACAATAGCCACTACTGGAATTCAAAAGCAAAGAGAAATGACTTTGGATTTCATTTTGCGAGAGCAAGTACTTGCTGTGGGAATTGAATAGTCACTGAACTTGAGCTGTGCCTCCAGTACGAAAGCCGGTCTTTCTCATGGATAGTCAACGATGGCAAAGCTTAGTGACGACAAGCACTGTCGAAGAGGAGTGTATGGCACTAAGTGAAACAAGAAAATGGCACCGAGTGAAACAGTGAAAAAAGTCATATGGAAAAAGAACCTATTCAACGAGTTCGGAGTTTCTTTGGTGGAAATTCTCAAGATCTTCCAAGATCTTGGGAGATGACAATGGAGTGGTACTAACAGTTAATGGGACTGGAAGTACACAGAACAAGAACAAGTACGCCTGTGGACATCAAAGAAAAGCACTACAGGATAAGATGAAGATAAAGGGAGAAATAAGCATTGAATACGTGCCTACTGACGACAATATGCCTAAGGATAATTTTTATACAAGGTTATCCAAAGAAAGAATAAAAAAAGAGTGGAGCTCTAGACCTTTTTTTGTTTGAGGGAGAATTGTTATGGTGGACTCAGCGATAGACACGCGTTTGGGGAGAAAACCACTTACAGATCCTCTAGCAGTGAAAAACTCCGGGGCAAACCATAGTGTTCTACTACTAAGTGAATATGTTATTTTTTTCTTCGATTACCATTATGTTCAACAATTATTCTATCTTGACCACCTTCCATTATATACTCGACTTTTACTTTATGTAGTACACTACACTACAGTACTCTACAGTACACTACAGTACTCTACAGTACTCTACAGTAAACTACAGTACTCTACACTGCACTAGACTACACTCTGTACTTATTTCTACACCTCTAAGATGGTAGTATAGAGTATGGACTATGAATATGGTCGTAGAGCTGGAACTCCGGTTTGGTCAGATGAGTAAAGGAGTAAGAGAGTAAGAGAGTAAGAGAGTAAGAGAGTAAGAGAGTAAGAGAGTAAGAGAGTAAGACAGTAATACAGTAAGACAGTAATACAGTAAGACAGTAATACAGTAAGACAGTAATACAGTAAGACAGTAATACAGTAAGACAGTAATACAGTAAGACAGTAATACAGTAAGACAGTAATACAGTAAGACAGTAATACAGTAATACAGTTATACAGTAAGACAGTACTACAGTAAGACAGTACTACAGTAAAAGAGTAAGAGTACATTAGACTAGTCTGAAGGGGTATCGGTAACGGTGGTCTATGTACTGATTCTTGCCATACAAATCCATGAAAATATACCAGCCCTTACACACCAGAATTATATGTTTACATTAGGGTTGAGGAATGTAAATATTTATTAAAGGGTAATCCAAACCCAATACGCTCCTAAAATAACCTAACATATAACAATGGGAGTTAGGTCATTGATATATCTGACTATTTACTCCTATGCTCTTTTCAAAGTCTAAAGTGGTAACAATATAGTAGTAGTTTCAATTTCAAAGTATATAATTCCTCGAGTGAGCTAGGAGATTAGCTACGATATAATGTAGATTTTGAATAATGTCTAACACCTCATTCTTTGTATGCATACAGTCTTGCTACCGTGGTAATGGGAAGTGTACTGGAAGGTAGTAGTCTAGTAGTGTAGTAGTGTAGTAGTTAGTAGTGTAGTAGTGTAGTAGTTAGTAGTGTAGTAGTGTAGTAGTTAGTAGTGTAGTAGTGTAGTAGTGTAGTAGTGTAGTAGTTAGTAGTGTAGTAGTTAGTAGTGTAGTAGTGTAGTAGTGTGTTCTGTCAAACTCTCAAGTCAACATAAAAGCATAATAGCTCCGAGTTGATGAGCCTAGGCTTCAAATTGGAGCTCCAAATCAAGAGCATTCCATAATTCCATAGGGCTATGAATTTCTGAGTAAAGTAATGCGAGACTTTGTTCAACCTCGAATTTCTGGTCCTCTTTCCTGGGACTTTAAAGAACTAGTACCTTCAAAGAGTCTACTTTAGAAGAAACTTCAGTGGAAACCTCAGCTTTAGGACTCGATAATTCAACCGACAGAATTAACTTGGTGTTTGGTGGGAAAGTTAATGTAATGGGTTTAGTATAGAATACCACAAGTCTAATGTTTCTATAACATCCCTAGTAAATGATTTTTATAGATTCATTAATTGATTTTTATAGATTCATTAATTGATTTTTATAGTCAGTAAATGATTTTTATAGTCAGTAAATGATTTTTATAGAGTCAGTAAATGATTTTTATAGTCAGTAAATGATTTTTATAGTCAGTAAATGATTTTTATAGTCAGTAAATGATTTGTATAGAGCAAGGTGACTTAATGCTTAGGCAAAGAGACCAGAGATCTACTTAAGAATACTCAGCGTAAGTAATCAGTGTAACTGGTAATCAAGAATATAGTCACACCACTAATATTACCTATATAATGTATCACGCTATAGGCTACTATGTATACTATACTCCAAGATATACTTACTACACTATAATATGTAATTAGTACCGTATGGCTATATGTCAGATCCACCAAAGGTAGTGACCTTACCTATGGAGGTATTGTGAAGCCTCTCTGCCCGATCCTAAAAAGGGCTAGTTCAAACGCCGTAGCACGGCATTCGGCCATCGCAAATGATGAGCTGTCTTTAAAGATACCAGAACAATCCCCACCATTTTTCCGGTGAAGAGTTTTTCAATAACACGTTTTCTTCAATTGTTATATAAATCGCACTGGTTTCTCAGAAGGAGGATCCATCGACGAATGAACATAGTAACCAGAGTACCTGACGTAAAGCGGAGTATAACACTATATATGATATATATATATATAAGTATTATGACTATTCTACTATGTATACAGTACTTTACCATGTATACAGTACTTTACCATGTATACAGTACTTTACCATGTATACAGTACTTTACCATGTATATCATGAATTAAGTGAGTAGTAGTATTCGGGAGTTTTATATTTAAGCTAAATACTGATCAGTAGAAAGAGAAGCACCGACTGAGTATTCACTTAGTCAGTATTATTATTAGTAGTAGTAGTAGTATAGTGTAGTAGTAGTAGTGTAGTAGTAGTAGTAGTAGTAGTGTAGTAGTAGTAGTGAGTAGTAGTAGTATAGTGTAGTAGTAGTAGTATAGTGTAGTAAAAGTAGTATAGTGTAGTAGTAGTAGTATAGTGTAGTAGTAGTGAGTAGTAGTAGTGAGTAGTAGTAGTGAGTAGTAGGGAGTAAGTACTATTAGGAGGAGCAGTAGTGTAGTAGTAGTAATGAATGAGTAGTACTAGGATCAACTTAGTTTACAGTAATACAGTAATTGTTATATCCTTTGATACATTTATGCCTTACTAATACTATGCTCGTTGATGGCTCCTCAAACAGAGAAACCCAAGCGGTTTATATAACTTTGAGAGAAACGTAGCATCGAACAACTGTCCACCAGAACAATGTTAAGGATTATTCAAGAAGATTCGAAAGGACCGTCATAGTACTTCATACAACGATGGCCGTGACACGGCGTTTGCTATAGTCATTGTAACAATCGGAATGAGAGGCTTCATAATACCTCCATGAGCAGGGCCCTGCCTATGGTAGATCTAACCGCAGTAGTATTAGTAGTGTAGTAGTTAGTAGTGTAGTAGTGTAGTAGTGTAGTAGTTAGTAGTGTAGTAGTGTAGTAGTTAGTAGTGTAGTAGTGTAGTAGTGTAGTAGTAGCTTGGGAATAAGACAGAGGTCTTTGTTGATGGGGACCACAAACTCACTTAGATATATGAACTGGAATAACAAGAAACAATGTTACATTATTAAAACAAAGGACCCACTGGCTCATGTTTAGACGAATAGCATCATGGTTATTCCCTGCAATGCAAGTGGCCGTAGACATCTTTTGTATACTCCAATTAGGGTAGATATGATTTGGCTGGTAGTTAGTAGTTAGTAGTTAGTAGTATATATCAAGGGGTCCTGGTGGTTATTAGTGAATAGTAGTCCGTAGTAGAAATTGAAACGCAGCAGTACTAAGTTAGTCAAAGTAGTAGCAATGATGGGTAGTAGTCAACAATAATTAGGAATAACTTGTAGTAGTTAGTATAAGTAGTGTCTCTCAAAATATATTGACATTTAGTAGTAGTAGGAAGAATCGTACCTTTCAGCATGTCAGTAGTCAGTAGTCAGTAGTCAGTAGTCAGTAGTCAGTAGTCAGTAGTAGTCTTTCTCAATTGTGAGTAGTAGTACTAGTATTGTCTCAAGACCTGTGGATAGTTACTAATAGTCAGCAACTAGCAGGTTTAACATATTTCTAGATACCAGCAGTATAAACTATGTTAGAAGCTGTAGTAGTAGTGTAGTAGTGTAGTAGTAGTGGTGTTGAACGTGTGAGATGGGTTGGGCATTCGCATAAACCCTCGTATAATCTGGAATTGTTATGGCATTGACCTCCAATAACTCTCTCAAGTACGGTACTTCAGTATTCATCTTAGATCACTTATAATTTTTCTCTAAACTAGATAAAATTGATCTCTTCTCACAATTGATACCCTTTCAAACATGACCGAGATCCCAGATATATATATACATATATATATAGTTCTCTTTAGAATTCATTCCTACATTCGATCCCGAGCTCATCGCTTTCCGGAGCTCCAATCGGAACGCTTCCGATTCCCGAAGTCTAATCGGAACGTTTCCGATTGTCCCAACTGTTTCTATTCTTGGAATTCCGTTACCGGTCTTCAACATCATTGATTCCGAGGATCGAGCTGCTCCGTTATACACAGGATGCAACCTTCGAGTTCATCATCGTGTACAGTGTTTTTCAAAACTATTCAAACCAGCGCGACAAAATGTTTCGAACCAAGAAGACAGAATGGTTCAAACCAAGAAGACAGAATGGTTCAAACCAAATGGCGTAATGTTTCACACCAACTTTTATTAGAATTCAATATTCTGAAATGTTAAATTTAAAATCTTAAATATCGACGATTGCCTCTTATGTACCACATTTGGGAGTCTTTCAATACCAATCAAGGGTGAAAAACGGACGGAACTGAACTGGTTTACTTATTATCCTGTATACAACAACTTGTCCATATGGTTTGAAAGATTGTGCGACGGGGTACGAAACATTTTGTAGCGCTAGTTTGAATCATTTTGTCGCACTGGTTTGAATCATTTTGTCGCACTGGTTTGAATCATTTTGTCGCACTGGTTTGAATCATTTTGAAAAACACTGTATCGGATGCGACCTCCAGAACGTCATGCATCCCGCCTGGTTTCATCTGCACACTATAGTCATAGACACATGTGAGCCTGGCCCATCTACCCAACTCAGTGTTTCCGTTCTGTACTGCAAGCAGTACTATTCATCTGTTGAAAAACGGCCATCGAGAGCGCTCTGAAATTCACGGGCTAGTGAAATATCAGGCAATCAGTTTTTCCGAGACAATCAATTGTTGAAGACAATGGATTAGACAATGAAGGAAGAATCCCCAGATATAAAATGGTGCCACTGCCCTATTTTATAATTAACTAATTCAATCAACATCAACTGCCAGAGGTATACCAAGATGCTTCCAAGAACCAGACCCACCAAAAAGATCTCGTGTTAATAATACTTCAATGAACTCTGACCACTCTCTGGTCCTCCTGGCGGCGCAACTGTCGTTGCGGATCTGGCGTTATCTTCTCTACATCATCATGTCCTGCACACAATGATTGTCACGGCTCACAAGTTTAACAAGATGGCCTGACCCGTGTGTGCAGGTAGAACTTACCTTTAGGATAGCGGAATGGGACAGGGGCAAGTCTCATAAGGTTCCGAGGAATGTATATGTGCATACGGATAGTATAAACCGGGTCTTGGCGTTAGGAGTCATAGGGTTTGACTTCTGACAAGGGATTAACAAGTCCGGTACAGGAGGACGGAATTCAAGAATCCCAAAATATATAAAGAGGGGATCGAGATAGCCCACAGAAAGATATTCTAGTATATAAGTCGCCCAAGACAGATATTCTAGTATATAAGTCGCCCAATACAGATATTATAGTGTATATAAGTCGCCCAAGACACATATTCTAGTATATATAAGTCGCCCAAGGCACATATTCTAGTCTATATAAGTCGCACAAGTTAAGAATACATTAAAGAAGGATGAGCACTACTGTACCAGAATTTTTAACACTCTTGAGGAGAAACAAGATAGACGTTCCAGTCTATGCGTGTGTTTATGGACATTCTCAACAAGTAGTTAGTAGTTAGTAGTCAATAGTTAGTAGTTAGTAGTCAATAGTTAGTAGTTAGTAGTCAATAGTTAGTAGTTAGTATTTAGTAGTCAGTAGTCAATAGTCAGTAGTTAGTAGTCAATAGTCAATAGTTAGTAGTCAGTAGTCAATAGTCAATAGTTAATAGTCAGTAGTCAGTAGTCAATAGTCAGTAGTCAATCGTCAGTAGTTAGTAGTCAATAGTCAATAGTTAGTAGTCAGTAGTCAATAGTCAATAGTTAATAGTCAGTAGTCAGTAGTCAATAGTCAGTAGTCAATAGTTTGTAGTCAGTAGTCAGTAGTCAATAGTTAGTGGTCCTACTAGTAGTGTAGTAATAATAGTAATCATTAATTACCGGCATCAAAATTTTGAATTCACTTAATAGTCTCCCAACACTGGCCTCAAATAAAGTGGAGTAGTCGTATCAAGTTAGTTACTTGTGTTTATTGATTGTTAATATCCTTGAGTGATTAGTGTAGTAGTAGTAAAGTAACAAATTGAATCATACATTCTATGCTCTACCGTGTAATACTTGGACAGTGACTCATAATATGTCTATAATGTAGTACTATAGTACCTCGACTCTACGTGCCTGTATACATGAATACCTATAGCCTCTACAGTCTTTAGAATTGGACCCAAAACAGATTCAATAAAAAATCACGACTTCGATTTTACGAAAAATACTTAGTCGTAGAAAACGTGATACATCTCTCATCTCTCTCTGACACCTGCATATTGTCAGAATAATGTCAAATAATGACAAAATGTTTTGGAACACTAAAAAAAATCATCATATTCTATTATGGTAAAGGCTTACGATAAGCCTAATATAAATTGTATATATGTGGTACTGATAAAATTTGGATAGTACTTATGAAGACTTAGGCTGAGAATCACTCCACTAGTACTAGTATTGGGATACCACAGAATTGCATAATACTCTTTTTAGGGTTACTATGCAACACCATGTAACTAATAGACTACCATAGACTACCATAGACTACCGGGCAAAAACTAAGTTTAAAGACAAATATGAACTGACGCAATAGTAGTAGAAAATTCGTACTCGGGTTAAGTGAGTAGTAGTACTCGCTGTTAGACCTACCATGGGTAGACACACTACCCATAGTACAGTGATTTTCAAAAGTATTCAAACCAGCGCGACAAAATGTTTTGAACCACACTAGAAAAATGTTTCAAACCAATAATTCAAAGTTTCGTACACCCCTAACCAGTTGTTATATACAGGATAACAAGGAACCCAGTCCAGTTCAGTTCAGTTCCGTCCGTTTTGACCCTTGATTGGTACTGCAAGACTCCCAAATGTAGTACATATGAGGCAATCGTCCAGATTTAAGATTTAAGATTTCAGAGTATTGAATTCTAAAGAAAGTTGGTGTGAAACATTATGCCATTTGGTTTGAAAGGATGTGCGAAGGGATATGACACTTTCTGAATTATTGGTTTGAATAGTTTTGAAAAAGACTGTATATGGCCGGTGGGAGGCAGGTAGGAGACTGAGTAGAAGGCCGTTAACAATGTCAGTGTTCGTGTCAGGGAAAGAGGTTTCATAATACCACAATAGGTAGATCACTACCTAAGATATACAAATATGAGCACTGATCCTGAAAAGGTATGCGATAGCTTGGCCGGAATTGGTCGGAATTGGCCGGAATTGAGGGCTGCGGCCGGAATTGTACAGCCACAGAACCTCCAAAAGTCCACCATGAAAACTATTTTAACTAAAATAAAATATACATTGAAAAGTCCGGAATTTCAGGAATCCAGTAAACCCACTTTTTTGCCTGTACGATTAAAAAAAGGTCGTTTGCGTTGGGCCTTTTTCTGCTGAGGTAGCCTGGTGTACGGGTGTGGTTTGCACCCATTGGATCTCAATTCCGAGGTCGAGGTCCCTACACTCCATTAAACATCTCCTGAGAAATACTTACCACAGTCACCTACCCAAAAGTGTATTTACCAACAAAGGTGTATTTACCAATAAAGGTGTATTTCTCCTAAAGAGGCAGAGGCGGTGTTGTCGAGAGACCGGTGAACGTAGACTCAATCACCGGACGGGTCGTTTGAGTCTCATATTGTTAGATTTCTGTTACGTCAAGTACAGTGTTTTTCAAAACTATTCAAACCAGCGCGGCAAAATTAAACAAACCAATAATTCAAAAAGCTTCGTACACCCCTAACCAGTTATTATATACAGGATAACAAGGAAACCAATTCAGTTCTCCCCGTTTTAACCCTTATTGGTACTGCAAGAATCCTAAATATAGTACATATGAGGGAATCCTTCAGATTTCAGATTTCAGAATACTTAGTTTCTTCAATGAATGAAAGTTGGGGTGAAACATCACGCTATTTGGTTTGAAACACTGTGAGAAGGAGTACGAAACATTTTGAATTATTGGTTTGATTAATTTTGCTAATGTGGTTTGAACTATTCTGACTTCTTGATTCGAAACATTTTGTCGCGCTGGTTTGAATAGTTTTGAAAAACACTGTACGAAACTTTCTGAATTATTGGTTTGAATCGTTTTGTCGCGCTGGTTCGAAACATGTTGTTAGTGTGGTTTGAAACATGTTGTTAGTGTGGTTTGAAACATGTTGTTAGTGTGGTTTGAATAGTTTTGAAAATCGCTGTATCTTCAAGCATACGAATGCTAATGACTCATCCAAGCCACCATAACCCGTGACTTGGACTCATCCATTCACCTTAACTCGTGACATGGCGTTTAACTGCCTTGGTTCACTTCTCCAATATTCACCAGTTCGTTATATAATCACCTGGATTCCCACTTATTGAAAATCCATCAACGAATGAACATAACTCCAAGTACATAACTCCAAGTATTAGACGTATTCAAGAATCTAACACTCGCGACTTTCATATTTAAACCAAGTGCTGATTAGTAGTAAGAGAAGTACCGAATGAGTACACACTTAGTCAGTAGTGATACTCATAAGTAGTACTCATAGGTAGTAAAGTAAGAGTACTCATAAGTAGTACTCATAAGTAGTGGTACTCATAAGTAGTACTCATAAGTAGTGGTACTCATAAGTAGTAGCAGTACTCGTAAGCAGTAGTCAGTAGTACTCATGGGAAGCAAAGTAGCAGTACTTATAGGTAGTAGTGGTACTCATAAGTAGTACTCATAGGTAACACTCATAGGTAATACTCATAGGTAACACTCATAGGTAATACTCATAGGTAATACTCATAGGTAGTGGAGTAACAGTACTAGTGAGTGAGTAGTAGTAGTAATAGTGTAGATTTAACAGTACTAGTATTACAGTGATAATCTATTAAACATACATAAGTGTTGATAAGATTTCAATGGCCCTAACTATGGTGGACCTGGAAGAAGAATAGTATATTTAATGCAGTATAATAGACAATAGTGTAGTGGTAGTATAGTAGTGGTAGTATAGTGTAGTGGTAGTATAGTGTAGTGGTAGTGTAGTGGTAGTATAGTGTAGTGGTAGTATAGTGTAGTGGTAGTATAGTGTAGTGGTAGTATAGTGTAGTGGGGAGTAGCAGTGGAGAGTAGTAAAAACATCTGGTCTATTCTAATAGAGTCAATGAACAGGTGCAGTGTACTATTTATGGTATAATACTGATTGCATGTCTTATAGTTAATACAGTATGTCGATAAGCAATGTATGTTCATGGATTGGATTGAAAATGTGAAGTGCCTTCTAGACTTGAGTTTTTGGCCACATGAATCGTGGAGATGAGAATGTATATAGTCCATAGCGTTGTATGTACATATAGTTGTTGCTATGGTTACTTATCCATTTTCCTCAAGTCCTTCTGGGTGCGTTTTTTTGGATGCGTGTTTTTGGATGCGTTTTTTTGGATGCGTTTTTTTGGGTGCGTTTTTCTCGGTGAGTACTTCTGGGTGCGTTCTTCTGGAATAGTCCTTCTGAGATAGTCCTATTATGAACAAGTCCTGAGATAGTCCTGAGATAGCCCTGAGATATTCCTTTTGGGTGAATCCTTCTGGGTTAGCCTTTTGTATCTAAGAAAAGGGGCATCTAAAAAGGACGTCTGATGAAAAGGGGCATCTTAAAAGGGGTCTCTTGAAGGACATCTAGAGATGCCCTTTTAAAAAGACCTGTAGCTGTCTGTGATTGGAACAATGTTACATAGAAGTACACTTGTACAATCGACTGCCCAATCCGTACACTCCATGATGAAGCAGAATTGCTCACAATCCATCTTGAAAGAGCTTCTTCCCGATCTCGTAGGAGGAAATCATAATGGCACAAGAAGGGGCGATTTTCAACACTCTGGGTGCAAATCCCTTATACAAGGCGCCGATGCCCTCCTCCACACGGATGCGCCAGAGAAACTGGAACATGGATGGCCGCGATTTTTTCGTCTCCAGACTAGCAATCTGGAGTCGTGTCTTGCCCACATCAAATGGATTGGTGAAGAAAGCTGCCACCACTCCTCCCAACGAACCCAGGCAAAAACTGGCCGTGAACACTTTCCAGTCTTCCTGTTCCAGCCGGTTAAAGTCCACATCGAGAGCACGGCTGAACCTGGCCTTGAACGACTCGTAGCACATCCAGTAGATTCCCAGAAACGGCACGTCTCGCCATAACGTGATCTGAAGCCCGGTAAACATGGACCCAAAGCCATTTTTCCGGAACGCCTGCGCCGAGTCTCTTAGTAGCGACTTGAAGATCTTGTGCTTGGGGTCACTGGCCGAATTGGGAACCGATTGAAACCGCGTCTTGAGGAGCTCAATCGGGGACACCACCGTGGCCGACATCATACGTGCAAGCAGTCCACACACCAAGGGGTTGATGGCATGGTCGGTGATGGGCGAGAGTTCCTTAATGTACTCGTAGCCGGTGAAGTAGATGATGTTAGAGGGAACGGCCATAAGTAGAGTCAACGAGAGGCCTCTCCAGAGCGTGGCCACGCCTTCATTTCGCCCAATCACCATCATTCCTTGGAACGTAGACGTGATTTTGGGACAATCTCTGGCGGTTTCACAGAATTGCTGAGTGTTCCAGAACACCCGGGGAATGTCTTTTCCGATACTTTGGCTGATTTTTCCGGGAATTGCACTATTTTTGACCAGAATTGCACCATTTCCGCTGAAATTTCCAAGATATTCTGGAATTTTCATACTTTTGGATTGAAATCCAACATTGTGATTGGAATTTCCGGGGTTTTCACCGATTTTCACTGGAAATTGGCCGTTTTTTACCGAGATTTCCCCATTTTTCACCGGATTTTCACACAATCCTTTAGTTTTTCCACGAATTTCACTATTTCCCTTGGGGTTTCCCAGAATGTCCGTCTTTTCAGGCCTATTTCCTTGACAACAATCATTCATGACCTCCTGTTGATGGATTCGGATCCTCACCACATCAAACGGCGTCACGGCAAACGACGTGACAAGCAGCCCCAGACACGCCGAAAGCATCCGTTGGCCAATGGTAATTTCACGCAACTTTGGGGTCGGCAGCTCATGCTCATCCTCGATGGCCGCAGCAAGCTCTGAAGAAAGCGACATGATTGGCTGATGAGGGGTGTATGCAGGAAAGGATATAATACAGAGTCTTGGCTCCCTTTTTTTTTCCGTGGAGGTTTGGCGCAGGTTTGGCGGAGTGGTTGCGGAGTCTAGGCTAAGCTTCTACGCTTTGGTGATGCTTGTCATAAATGTCTAACTCTTCGCGCGGTCCTGCAGACAAGCCCAGATTCAGTATCTACCAGATCCACCATTACATCATTTCGAAATGGGGATTTGGTCTACAACGACTAGGCTAAAAAAGGGTCACATGTAATGAATACCAGAACCAGAATACCAGAAGCAGTCTCTTCCTCTGTAAACCAGTCTTCAAACCAGTCTTCAAACCAGTCTTCAAACCAGTCACCAAACCAGTCACCAAACCAGTCTCTAAACCAGTCTCTAAACCATTCTCTAAACCAGAGTCATTAAGTATGATAGACTAGTATTATATCATAGTCATCTGGTATCCATCATCAGATCTAATCATGTTATGTTCGAGTACCTTCCTTTAGTACCCACTTTTGGTATCCTTCACCATAATGAGTCATCCAGTACTCAGTACTCTCCATTGTGTGAGCCACTAGTAATCTCTGATGTTCAGTGTCTCGTAGTACCCACAATAGACCATAACCAGAGGACCATTTGCCATATCCAAAGTACTCACCATGGAATATTCAGACCACCATGTAGTGTCACCATCTAGAACTTTCCATAGTCAGAGTCTTCATCTCTCCATAACCAGAGGACCATGATCATAATACAAACACTTAGGACTTAAGACTGAACACCTCAGTGTGGAATCCCAAGAAGAGGAAAGATGCTGGGTGGTTGGGGCTCCCTAAACCGGGCCGAGTTATTCTATTTTCAGCTTGCGTCAATTTGCTGACTGGAATAACCAGAAGTCTGGCTGCAATCTCGGCCACAGCATCGGATCTCACCATATTATTCAACATCGTGCTGTGGGCATCCTGCATGGCAAACCTGCACCTCAACCTCTTTGGTTTTGTTGAGCAAGTCAGAAATGGCAACGAAGCGTAAATCGGCTGCTACTGAATTGTCTCTTCTTCTCTCTGCCTCGTGAGCCTTGATCTCAAGCTCAAAGACTCAGACTCGAAGGGTCAACTCTGGATGACTGGGATTTACCTAACATGGTTTTCCCAACTTGAAACCCGGCATATAGTCTCTTTATAGTCTCTTTGACTCCACCCGAACTTCTAGACTAACTTCTCCTCTTTTTTTTTTCTTCACCACCTTCTTCCAGATTTTCTCTGCCTAGTATTCAGAAATGACATCTGTGCAGGTGTAAATGTTGATGTGTCTGTCCTGGTTATAATTGGTAGCCATCATCATGCGGTGAGGATGGAACGTCAATGCAGACAAGTAGTTTCCCGTCCTGTTGGTAAGGTATGTATCGTGGGGATTTCTCAAAGACGTCACCAAGTCACCTGACGTGGTCCAGATATTGACGGATTTGGAGCCCGTGGTGATGATGGGCGCATGCTCATGTGTATCGATACACCGCAAACTCTTTTCGGGGCCCTGAAACGTCTTGACCGGCGCCGAGTGTCTGATATCCCAGAGGTTGACGTATCCATCCGTGGAACCACTGACCAATTCCCGGAACCCGCCCCGTTGCATGTGGACGTTTTTGATGGACCCACGCCCGATATTCTTGGCTCCTCCCGCACCGCTCTTCCATGTCCGCACCATAGACTCTCTCGTATCGAGTCTTCGGTCGTACACCCTTAGACTGCCATCGTCAAAGCCAGCTATGAAGATATCTCCGGCCACCTGGTCGGAAGTAATGCTTGTGATGGAGGAGGACGAGCGGGCAGGAATATCTGAGATACACAACTCTCGGGGTGCATCCCAGACCCGAATAATCTTGACATCTCCACTAATCAAAAGCGATCCTCGGGCCTGTTGCCATTCACTGATCAAGCCTGAACTTTTAGATGTCAAGAGCATATCTGTTAAAGCCCTCCATGCAGCCACAATCTCCACCGGAGCCTCTTCGCTGTCCTGCTCCACATGCACATTCTTGTAAATTTTGATAACACCATCAGAGGATCCAGCCAAGACCAAAGGCACATCGTCTTCGTTTAAAAACTTAAGGTCGGTGATCTTGGTGCCGAACGGGTTGCCGTTGCTGAACTTGCTGACCACTGAGTTGTTGTCCCAGTCCCACACCGTCAACGTGTCCTTGTCGTCGGTGGAAATTAGAAGTTTTTCGAACTGCATGAACTTCATGATCTTGGGCTGCGTTTTGTTGCTTAAAACGGTCAAGTTGCGGTTCCAGTCTCCTCTGAGAGCCATTTTCTTCTGGGGTTGTGTTTCCTGGATGGTGAGCTCGTTTCTGTTTCTCCTCCAGAGTCTCCTAACGTACTCCTTGGATCCTGGCTCGTCGATTTCAGTCTTGGACATCTGTGGTTCCTGGAACGTCTCGCAGCTGTACTCAAAAAAGCCCGAGTCCTCGGGTAACTCCACCGGGGTTTCTGTGTCCAAGCCAAGACGCTCCTCCATATCTTTTCTGGGTGTTTTCGGCACGTATTCAGCTCCGTACTGGCTCAAAACGGGCCCGGAGTTCAAGATCCGGCCCAAGTTTTTGAGGTCTGTCTCCTCGTTCATCTGGAACGACAGGAAGAGCTTTGAGAAACCCTTGAACTTGGACGAAATCGAAGCAGTGTCCAGGTCTGCATGTATATTGTCCAGAGAAACCGACCGAGGCATCAAGGGCACCGAAGTGTTCCGATTAAGCATCAGACCACTGGACGTTTGCTTCTTGAGCTCGTCTTTATGCATGGAAAGGGGCCGGTTGACGATAGGAGTGGATTTGAAGCTGTCGTTGATGTTAATAGCGGATTTGCTCAAGAGGTACTCGGTCATTTCCTTGACAAGCCCCGAAAGTTCGCTCTGGTTGAGTTTCACCATCACTGAATCGATCAACCGTTGCGCCAACTCCTTGACTTCAATATGGGGGTCTTCCGATAAGATTAAAAGCGCTTTCCAGATGGAGCTGAAGATGGAGCCATAGGCAGGCGACCTTTTGCGGAACTCCTGAAGATTGTTGGGATTATCGATGAGCACAATCTCCTCCTCCAACTGATTGAAGGCCACCACCAAGAAGAACTTCTGGTACACATTAATAAACCGGTTGATGAAGTAGATGATCTCCTTTCGAACAGCAGTGGACCCGTCTCCTAGTAACCGGAGCACCACGTTGGCCAACTTGAGGTCTTGTTGTCTCAACTCGCCCTTCCTCAAGTCAGAGGTCACATTTCCGTTCCCGTTGGGCGTAGAAGCGTCGGAATCTGGCTGTGATTGGTGGAAAGACCGATTCTTCTTCTCATCCTCTTCGTCCACCTCCGAAAGAAACGACTTCATGGCTAGAATGATGGACGTACGAACCTCGGGAATAGGGTCAAAAATATACTCCAAAAACTTGTTGAGGTACCCATCTTTATAGATGATCCACTTCCCATCGGGGTATTTCAGCCATAGTTGCGATAGAAGCAATGCACACCACTGGCGGAAAAGCGGATTTTCACTGGACCCAATGAATTTGAGACAATTGGTCACGAGCTCAATGGAGAAACAGATTCTTTGTCCGTTTTTGAAGTCCTTGATGAAAAGCGTCAAAATAAACGCACTCATGGCCTTATGATCTTCATTAACCATCACATTGGTTGCCGAAGCAGCAGATCCCGGTGCCCCGGGTGCTCCAATCGGGTTGGAGGGGCTGGAGTTCAAGATCAAGTAGAAATAATTGTATCCCTTATCTTTACAGAGCTCCTGCTGGGTACTTTTGTAGTCGATAGCCATGATGCGGGCCCAGATGAAGATTAGCACGGGCTTGAGTTCCTGGGCAGGGCTCTGGAGCAATTTGAGCACGTAGGGGAAAATACCAATGGAGAGCGAGAGGTAGACTGCCCAGGGACCCAAATCAAGGAACTTCAGGAGCAAAATGAGTGCTCTTAAACGGTGGACTTGCGATAACAACACCTGGAGCACGATAGGGAGCTGTTCAGGAGGGGTTTTGGTGGATGACCCTGCATACTTGAGCCAGAGCTCGAACGCCGTCAATTGTTGTTCGAAAAAAGTGGAATGTTGGTAATTAGCAAGTGTCAGGCCAGTTTCAGCGCCATTAGACCCGTTCAAACTCCCATTTACGTTTCCATTTCCATTGCTTACGTTTCCATTTCCATTAGCTGAGTTTCCATTGCTTGAGTTTCCATTTATTATGGCCCCATTTCCATTGTTCAAGTTCCCGGTTCCATTGCTCGAAGAGCCACTTGGAAAAGATTCCGGACTAGGGTTCTGGGACTTGATCAATTGTGCAAAAACCTGGTCGATGGCCAAATCCCACGAATCCCACATCGGATGGAACCTCACTGCTTCTGGTAAAGGCGGATCACTAACTGGATTGCAGTTTAAATGGGGCATGATGCGCTTGGCAAGTAGGAAGTTCCGGAACAACGCAGCCACCATCAAATCCTGGCGAAAAAGACGCTTGAAAATTGGCCGTGATAGAGATGTCCATGCAATGGTATCTGTGATGGCTGTAAAGATCCAATTGAGCTCACCCAAAGGTGTTCTGCGGTCAGTCAATTTGCCAGGAACCATAACATTGCCATTTGAGTTTCTGGGCAACATGGAATAATAGCTATTCTTCAAGGGCGACTGCATGATGAACCAACGGAGCGAGATATCGATGGGACACGTCAAGCAGCACGTAAAAAGGTCTGCAGGAAGTGACGGGCTCATGGGCAAGATCTCATGGGACTTGCATGCGGCCAATTGGATCGAGTCCAAGTATGCAGACGTTGGAGAAGGGGCGCTCATATCGTGGTTACCCTCATTATCGCCATCAATGCGTTTTTGCACGAACTTCTTGAAGTTGTGAACAATGTTTCCTGCACTGTTGCAATCATAGACGAAAATGACGGGAGCCCCAAGCCACGTTTGCAAGTCGTAAAGCGAGATGGGGATGTACTGCGTATAGCCACGGTTAAACACCCAGATTTCACCACTGGATGTGGGTTGAGGCACTCCGTGGCCATTATAATGAAAGAGAATCCGCTCATCCTTGGCATTGCGCCGTAACGTATTGCAAAACCGCTTGACGTCCTCCACGCACGGGTCCAACGACTGTTTATAGCGAGTCCGCAAGGAAAGCGTCTCGTATTGCGTCTGGAGGTTCTTTCCAATGGCCTCAATGGCCTTCTTGGTGTCGGAAAAAGCCGAGGGGTCACACCAGGCCTCGTGCTTGGCACAAGGATAGGTTTTCATGATATCAGGCGGATCCACGCCCAAATTAAGGCAGAGCACAAGCACAGCCGAGATTGTTTTTTGTCTCTCCTTCATGATCTTCCAGTCCACAATCAGCTGGTAAGTTTTGGAGTACTCCGGCAGTTTTTTCATTTGCTCCAGCACTGGGCTGCCGTTGGTATTGTGCCGTTTATCATCAAAGTAAATGTAGAAGTTGTTGGCAAGCGACGAGAGGAAGTTCTCCAGGTTATAGTCCTGGTCGAAGCCATGGCGCATCTTCTGGTTCAACGCAAACATTTGTGTAGTCACAGGTATGAAGAAATAACCAGGAAGTGATCAGGCGATGAAGTAACTAGGTATCAGGCAATCAGTACTGAAACAACCACGACGGAAATACCAGGTAGGAATTAATCAAACAATCAGGTAATAAAATAACCAGACAGTGATCAGTTGGTGAATGATCAGGTAAGCAATGATCCGAAATTCAAGTGACCAGTGATAGCAACCAGTTGATGAAAGAACCACTCAATAAAATAGCCAGTAAATAAGATATCCAGTTGTTGAAATGAACAGATCAAGTACTTCAGTAATCAGGCAACGAATGAGCAGCAAACGAAGAGACCAGTTAATGGGATCAATTAATGAATAATCAGGTAATGAAAGACCAGGTATTCAGTGATCAGTATGAGTATCAGACAATAACCAATAACAAAGTGACCAGCAATGAAGTGAGCACTAATAACGTGACTAGTTGTGATTGACTAAACAGTTGATGAGGTGATTAGTTCTGAAAGACGGGTGGTGACCAAATATGCTGTACACTGAAATGGAAGTTCTGGTGATAATGAGTAGACTGTGGAAGTGATCAGGGAGTCTGTTTCACACTTCTTCAAGACTTGTTTCACACTTGTTTCAGATCAACAGATGTCAGTGTTTAGATATGAATGGCGGTTCAGTAGACAGATTGGATCAAGCACTGGGATGAATGTGTTGTAGGGTCCTGCACCTAACAACCAACTTTGTATAGATAAAGTATTCGTAATCAACAGAGAGAATTCTGGAGCAAAAACACGGATTCCCTGGACCAAAAAGAAGGATTTCCCTGAATCACAGAGTGTTTTCGTGTTTTCCGGTGGGATTTCGGGTGGAAACGAGGGAACTGGAGCTAACTTCCTGTACAGAAGTCTGATTTTCACGGGAAACCCTGCAATATGATGCTGCTGGCGCAGAGAATATAATGATACAGATGCAAACGGCAGAAAAAGGCCGTGGCGAAATTTGACGGTACGTAGACACTTGTTGGTTGGCGGAAGCGATAAGTGAGAGTTGGTGCGATATATATGGCGGGACACCCGTACACCACGTATTATGCCATTATGTCAATAATTTTGGACGTTAGGCCGAGATAAGAAAGGTAAGGAATTTTAAAGGAGAAATTAATATGAAAGGTATCATGGTATAAGATTTTTTCTATTATGTAGGATTTTTTTTTTTAATTAGTGGTTGGGTTAAGAGGAGTCACGTGATGTAGTGTCTATTTAATAGAGTATTGAAAATAGGTAAGTTAATTAGGCAATAGAATAATAGTTTAGATTTTAGTTTAAATAGGTAGTTCAGTTGCCTATTCAAGTAATCATTGGTTCATTGGCCTGATTAGGAAGTGTAATTGCCCAATCAAGTAATGATGAGTATCTAGAGGGTCTCGAGGGTCTACAATTAAGCCCTAGCGAGTCTAAAATTGAGGGTCTAGAGTATGGAAAGGATCTAGAAAAACACAATTGGGATCTAGAATCTTCCTCTTTATCACAATGAAACCACCAGCCATAGCGTACCGGTAAGTCCTGGTCAAGAGACTTGGGATAGTGGAAAAAATGGAGGTCTTTGGGGAAGATTTTGGTGCCTTTGAACAGTTTTTTGACAATGAAGGTAGAATTATAAATGTCTAAAGCAGCATTTGGGTCGAGAGACAATTCGGACTTGACACTTATAATTGAGGAACTAACTTTCAATAGTGGGCCTAAGAAGTACTCCATTAGGTAGCTTCATTGCCTAATCAAGTAATGGTCCGCCCGATTAGGTAACTCAATTAGTGTTTGAAAGTATGGAATCTTAGGTAAGCATTGTAAAGAGGGAAAAGGGGGGGGAGTAGGCCCATTGTTTGACCTTGTTCACTATGTTACTATGTGTTGATGTCATCATTACGCAACGTGACTTTACTAAAGGTGTACATGGCCGCCTTGGGAATCAATCTCAACATCTGAGTGGTGAAGAGATGTAGAGAAAATTTCAACCACTTGAGTTTATCCTCCAGTAGTTTCTGTATAGATAGATCCGGACCAGAATTTGGCTAACCCTCTTGTACTTGCGTTGTCAGGAAAAAAAAAAGGGCTTATCGTCGTCTTTTGGTTTAATAGATTTTACTGGTCTAATAGATTTGACTGGTCTATAGATTTTACGGGTCTAATGGATTTGACTGGTCTAATGGATTTGACTGGCTTAATAGATTTTACTGGTCTAATAGATTTGACTGGTTTAATAGATTTTACTGGTCTAATAGATTTGACTGAACAAGAGTCTCCTAAATCAGTACTTTTATCGGACTTGGAGGGTGAACCCTAGGCCAAAGAGGTATGTTCTCAGTTCAAAATCACCAACTGCAAAACCGAAAACCGAAATGAGTCTTAAAAATGTTAGCATCATCGGAAGCGGGTCCCATGATACTTTGAAGACCATCCAAAAAGTCTCTTGGTTTGCGAAAAACAGCTTAAGACACTTTTTTTATAAGTAGGTTAGAGTTTAGATACAAGTTATTGAAGAGACTCGAGTGGTGCATACATAGTAGAGTTTAGATTGAATTAAAGGTTAGAGTAATAGAGAAGAATGTAGTGTTAGGGTAGTGTAGTGTTAGTATAGTGTAGTGTTAGTATAGTGTAGTGTTAGTATAGTGTAGTGTTAGTATAGTGTAGTGTTAGTGTAGTGTAGTGTTGGTACAGTGTAGTGTTGGTACAGTGTAGTGTTGGTACAGTGTAGTGTTAGTGTAGTGTAGTGTTAGTATAGTGTAGTGTTGGTACAGGTTAGGTAGTAGAGAAGAGTGTAGTGTTAGTACAGTTTTCAGTATGATGTACTTGAGCATTGGTCAGTTTAATCGTCCGTTCATTAGTCAGAGTGTAATAAAAAGGATAGTATATGAGTTTTCAAGTAGTAGTATCTGGTACCTACATGACTAGTGGTGTAGTACAGTCTATAATATGGGCCAAAGGAAGAGGATGCCAAGTTTAAACCGAGGTGTAGTAGCTGTTGAGAAGATGAATGATCTAAGCACCAGCAGGAGCCGATTTTTTGTTTTTTTATCGGGAAACCACGAGAATTTGTGTAATATGGAGCTCATACACTTATGGAGATTGGGTTTATGGGAGCTTTTTTTGGCTATGCCTTTTTGCTAGTCTCAGAAAGCTTTGGTTTTGTCTTCTGCTTCTCCACCTTCAACGTGGTGAAAAAAGAAGGATATAACCTTAGTTAGGGTTGACTGGAGTACGTTTCCATCCTTGACATTAGTTCTTACTCCCAGAATATTCTTTCTATTATTAGAGCAGCACTTTTTCTGCCAAGAAGCCCGAAAAAGCTGTCTTTTCCTTCATTCTTGTGCTTCTCTGCTTCTTTATCTTTGGCTCCTTTAACTTTGGCTCCTTTATCTTTGGCTCCTTCACCTTCTGCTCCTTCACCTTCTGCTCCTTCACCTTCTGCTCCTTCACCTTCTGCTCCTTCACCTTCTGTTCCTTTACCTTTGGCTCCTTCACTTTTGGCTCATTGGCACTCTAATAAGTCTAAGTTAGTCATACTTAATTACTACATAGTCTAACTTATATTTATTACACTATTCTCAAATTACTAGTACTAAATGTTAACGCGTGGATGGAAACTGAGAAAGCAGTCGCACGTATGGAGCGGTTAGCGATGATATGCAGGATGACGGACGAGTCGCCGGGCCGCGTGAGAAAAGATTCTCAGCGACCTATAGAGAAGGGAGTTCTTCCGTAGGCTCAAGTGATGGGGTGGACTGGACCCAAGTCATAGTTAATAAACGTAAGTCTGAAAACTAACACTAAATTACTAAGAACGCAAGGTCGATCACGTGACTAGTATATCCAATTCAAACTTTAGGGTAATGTGGAGCTCCAAAATAAGGTACCGTACTAAAGCGTAGATTTGAGGTAAGACTAACTTCAAACACCTAAAAAATAAATCTCATACTAGGTTTGGGTGTGCATCTTATATCAAAGCAGACGCCACCTGCTTATCAACAAAGCACAAAGCACACCACCTGCTTATCAACAAAGCCCTCAGCTACTCCACCAGCTGAATAAGAATACGTGGTCAGGGCTGTGGGTCCCTACAGAGCGATATTGTGGGTCGCTACACAAATGTACCGCTCGGGACGAGCTGGTCTTAACGGAGGATGTTAGGAAACGATTTTACAAGGATACTGAGATGCAAGGTATCCCGGTCGGGTAACACTTGTATATAACGTGCAGATGTTTCATGTATATACAGGGTTGCATACAACCAGTGTATATAACAGTGAGGTTTTCCTCCCTGTGATAAATCAGGGAGTTCCTCGTCTATTCTAGGTTCAATACATACCATGATAAACTATAGGACGTAAGGAAGACGTCCATTATAAGGCTAACAGGTCCCAGATACTGTTGAGTCCTAATATTTGGTAGCGCAGCTTAAGGGTGTACGGGTTTATCTAGTGTAGTACCTATACCAGCAACTTATCACCAGTTACGTACGTAGAATTGTTAACATGGTAGATGATTTATATGGCCAATAATGCTATATGTTTTTAATCAGTGTTCCTGTATAATATTCACCACTGTTACAACCATGAGCTTAGGATTCTGGGTATACCGTAAACCCTAGTCTTATGTTAGATCCACCATAGGCAGGGCCCTGCCTATGAAGGTATTATGAAGCCTCTCAGTCCGATTGTTACAATGGTGATACGGCGTTTGGCCATCAGGGCACTTCGGGCATAGATGGCCCCTTTCGAATATTCCAGAACAATCCCTATCATTGTTCTGGTGGAGTTTTTTGGTTCCACGTTTCTCTCAAAGTTATATAAACCACATCGGTTCCTCTCTTTGAGGAACCATCAACGAATACAAGTTTAGGCATAAATGTATTAAAAGAACATAACATCTTAGGGTTTATTCTGGATAGACTAGACCCAGACTTAGTGACTACACTAGAAACGATCAAATATATTTACGAGGTGAGGGGAAGAACATTGTCTGTCTCATTCCCAATCACTTTTCTTACCGGACTGTACTATCACCCAACGTACTTGCCTCAGTAGAGGGAGAAATATCGAAATGGTGGCCGCGGCGGCCGATCGGGAATTACCAAAAAAGGTAATTTATCGGACCAAGCTCAGCCCAACACCTCAATCAATCTCCATACACTCTCTCTAAAATACTCCGCAAGGTAATTCGTATTTTAGGAAATAGTCAAAGAGTATTACAAATTTTTATGCTTTAGTAATTTTACTATACAGCGTAAGTAATAGTTAAGAGCACCACCAATACTTAGGAACTTATGTGCTACTAACAAACCAAACCTTTCCTCATAAGTCTGTTCTCCTGATGTCAAATCTATAGGATGCCATTGGTTTTTCACACTCTTCGTAGGCATTGTCTAAGTCGTCGTTGACGATGATTTTATCGTGAGCACCGGTTTGAGCATACTCCATTTCAGATGCAGCAGCAGCGATTCTCT
>NKZI01001927.1:0-19504 GCA_002370645.1 Metschnikowia sp. 00-154.1 | reverse complement strand
CTTCCAATATCCCTCCAGTTCAACGGACCAAGGAGCCGGTGAAAAAGGGAACAGCGCAAATGGACCGCCTCATTGAAACATTGGCTGAAGACGAACATAGCATTGAAATCGTGCCGGAAAAGCCAAAACCTTTGCTTGATCTGCCAGGAGGCATTTCTCCCTTGAGTGGGCCCAAATTCCGCTTTCTCCAGCCGGAAATCATGGGCAGAAGGTCCTTGGCTACCAGTTTCGACTCCTCCGTGGAGATGTCTCTTGATGACATTGTGGGCGATATTGATGAAAGAGAAAGCACTAGAATCGAGCCCAATGTGGAAACCGAAATGGCAGCTGAGTTGGAAAATGCTGGGCCAATAGGACTCTCTGAGCAGGAACTTAATGATCTCCTTGACTATTGACCTCCAGTCACAGGAATGTCAAGAAAGGCATGAAACAACATGGAATTTAAGGAGTGAAGAAAAGCATGAAACAACACGGGATTTAAGAAATGAAGTCCCGAACGAAGAAAGTGAACAGTGTCAGGAATGTTTCAAGACTTTTTGACGAATGTTTCAAAGTGTGAAGAAAGTGAAAGATTATTTTCAAAATAGCTTCAACAATGTTCAAAAATGTTAACAAAATGTCAACAATCTGGCGGGAGATAATGTGTCAAGAAGGAAAGTTAACATTGTGTCGAGAAAGGCTCAAGAAAGTGTCAAGAAAAAGACAAATGTGAAGAATTATTGAAGAATTATTGAAGAAAGTTTCAAGACCAGTTTGGGAATGTTTAAAGAGTGTCAAGAAACGAAGTCACTGAAAGGAAACAAAGTGAACAGTGTCAAGAATGTTCTACAATCCTTCACAGATACTACTGACTATTATTGACTGTCTTCGTGTTACTATAAACTTTCTACTATACACTTATCACTGGCTACTGGCTACTCTATAAGTGCATGTTTCTTCATTTCTGGACCTAACCCCAAGTCATTAATTTAGTTTAGACTGAAGACTGTCTGACTGTTTCATAGCTGTTTCATGACTGTTTCATGACTGTTTCATGACTGTTTCATGACTGTTTCAAGTGACAATAATCACATCAAGGGTCAAGTTTCAAGTGTCTGGACTCTGATTAAGCTACAGGCAATGAAAGATCAATGCTATAGTCAAATACTATGAGGACTTGATCCAGGCAGACCTGATTCTGCCATATATACATGAATGGACCGTTCCATCCTTCTTAACTTCCTGCCCTAGTAAACTCTGGGGCTCCTATTGGTGTACACTCTGGGGCTCCTATTGAGTGGCACACTCGGGGGTTTGTTCTTGATATGCATCGCTGTAAGTACCGTAGTACCCATTGCCCTGATCCTCCAGATTCTCCTGCTTCTGTGTCTCTTCCTCGTATTTAGGAAGTGGTGTTTTGGTGGAGTCTGCACGGGCCACAACAAAATCAGAAATGTACTGGATGTTCGCCTCCGGAAGAGAGTCTGCCAGAACTTCCTGTTTTGTCTTGACGGCCTTGTCGGCCAAATCTGTCGGAAGAAGGTTTTTGAGCTTGACAAGGTCGTTTTTCTCAAGGTACCAATTGTCTTTGGGGAACTCAATGTCCACGGCCATGTACAAGTCGCCCCGCTTGGAGGAGGACCCAAACCACCGGGAATTTTCTCCAGCAATAGGCATCCCCTCTCCGGCAATCTTGATGTGGTCTCCGGGACGTAGCACCTTGCCCACCGGAGTGGTCACGTGGAGGGCCCTTCCGTCCAAGTGCTTGGCCACCACCTTTGAGAACCCAGAGAGCGCCTCCACTAATGAAATGGTGTACAGAAAGTAAAGATCGTCGCCCCGCCTCATAAAGGTGTCGTGGTCCTTGCAATGGAAGGTCAATATCACATCTCCAGTGGTCTTCCCGGGCTCCTGGTCCGACTCACCCTCTAACACCACGGTCAGGCCCGATTTGGAGCCCGGAGCAATCTCAAACTCGAGGATCTTGGTCTCCTCTACCACCCGGGCACCTGTACACTGGCGACACTTGTCCTTAGAGCGGATCACCTTGCCAACACCATGACACGTGCTGCAGTCCACGTGCACTTTAGAGAAAAAGCCCGGCCCAAGCCGCTTGATCTTCTCCGTGTACCCCTTGGCATCACAAGCGCCACACGGTCTCTGCACGGCCTTCTTGCGAGCCCCCGAGCCGTGGCACGTGACACAGAGAATATCCCTGGTCAGGGTGATTTTGACGGTTTTGCCCCGGAAAAGCTCCTCCAACGTCACATGCACCTCCAAGTGAGCGTCCTGCGTACGGTTGACTTCTTGGTGGGGGTGGTGTCCGCCATTCATGCCACTAAAGGTGTTGTAGAAATCTTCAGGCCCATAATCAGCGCCGCCATAAGCATTTGCAAACGGATTGCTGGAATAGGAGCCCATTCCTACATCAGGCCCGTCCGCCAGGCCGTACAAGTCGTAATCTCTTCGTTTCTTCTCGTCGCCCAAGATCTCGTAGGCGCCAGAGATCTCCTTGAACTTGATTTCGGCGGCCGCATCGCCTTTTGTTTTGTCGGGGTGATAGCGAAGCGCTAGCTTGCGGTAAGCTTTCTTGATCTCGATGTCGGTGGCCGACAGTTCGACTTCGAGGATGGCGTAGAGGTTCATGGCCTAAAGGAGTAGGTGTAAGGAGAGGAGAGGAGAGGAGAGGAGATGTGTAGCAGCGCCGCAGGCGGACAAGTGAAGGTGCGCGCGCGTGGAGTGAGCTGTGTGCGTGGAGTGATCAGTGTGCGTGGAGTGATCAGTGTGCGTGGAGTGAGCTGAGGGCAAGGGTAAGGGCCAGGGCCAGGAACGGGGTGCGAAAAAAGAAAGCGACGTGGACAGGATTCGAACCTGCGAGAGCAGAGCTCATGAGGAGGTGCTTTTTAACCTGCACCTCACGCCTTAACCACTCGGCCACCACATCACGTTGTGAGAATCCTGAAATCCTGGTAGATAGTAGACCTATGTGGAAATATATATATTTTATGGGAAAATTCAAATTTTCTTGTTTACATTAATTTTTAAGACTGATTTAAATTGGCTTTAATGAAAATTTGCGTGTGATGCGATGTTTTGTATGGAAACGTGTGGGCGCGGTAGTGAAGATTTTGGAGGTATTGAAGGTTTTGGTGGTAATGAGTGGTTGTATGCAGGATATCTACAGCAAGCACTCGCACTCGCACTCGCACTCGACGTTCCTCCTAACGTGCCTCCCCGAAACGCATTTTTCCTCCATATCAACTACAAACAATTTACTATGGTACGTGTTCTCCCCCCACCAACTCATTCCAATCCCCCCACCCAACCATACTAACTCCTTAGTCTAGATCTGGGTATGTATTAAAAAGCAAAGGGAAATGAAAATTAATTGATGTGGCAACCCAGGGATTCAGCAGAATAAAATGGGGTGATCCCCCGGTTCGGCCCCAGCCCCGCTCCAGCTTGGTTCCACCATTGAACTTCCCCTTGGACCCCTATAATTATAGAAATAGACCCCTATAATTATAGGAAAGGCTGTCAATATAAAGAGTTACCTTATGATTTACTTGACTGTGATTTACTTGGCTGTGACTTTGATTTGCTGTTGTTGTCTGTGTTTGTCGTTGTCTATCTGTCTGTCTAAGTCTGTCTAAGTCTGTCTATGGTGTCTGTCCGTCTAAGTCTGTCTGTTTATCTGTTTGTCTATGTTTGTCTTGTTTACGGTGTTCGTCTGTTGTCTGTCTGTCTCGTTAAGCTGTCTTGTTACGGTGTCTGGCCTACTATGAGCATGTGTTTGAATGAAGTGTGACTATGTGTTATGGCTGTCATTATACGATATTATTTGTGAATGTCTTGATTTCTTGATGTTTTGATGATGTTTTATGCTTCATGATGTTAGAGTGACATGATGTCACGGTGTTATGCTGTTATGATTGCCTATTATGGTACCATTTTATGTGACCATATTTTATGTGACCATATTTTATGTGACAACTTCATAACGCTGATGTCATTACCGTCAACATCATCAACATTGTCATTACCGTCTATTATTACTGCCATCTGTCATCTTCATTACCGTCTGTCATTTGTCATACGTTATTGATGACATTATTGGGACTATCGTAATGATAATGACAACATATGATGTTTACCGGTGTCATAACTGGGGCCATAACTATTGTTATTGTCTGTCTTAGTGACATTTCGATGCCATTGATGTCTGTCTTAGAGATATGATGACGTTTATTGATGTCATTGGTGTCACAACTGGTATCATTGGTGTCATTTTTGATCTCTATTATCTCTATGATCCCCATGATCTCTATGATGTCATTGATTTCGATGAAATTGCTATTGATAGATTCAAGATGAACAGCACAATTCAGAGGTGAGGGGAGATGATAATGTCATGGACCTCATTCTCATCGGTTCATGACAAGAACCTTGATGAAAGACATGACATGACAGATTCCATGAAAGACATGACATGACAAGAAACCATGAAAGACATGACATGCACGGAAGACCAGTAAAATGATGTATCCATTTCCCAAGCTGCCCATCATAACCATTCTAATACTAACCTACAGAGTAGCCGTCGCCGATGAATCCTTAGCCGCCTTCAACGACTTGAAGTTGGGCAAGAAGTACAAGTTCATCATCTACGCGTTGAACGACGCCAAAACCGAAATTGTGGTGGACTCCACTTCCACCGACTCGGACTACGAGGCATTCTTGGAGAAGTTCCCCGAGAACGAGTGCAAGTACGCCGTATACGACTTTGAGTACGACATTGGTGGAGGTGAGGGAAAGAGATCCAAGATCGTCTTCTTCACCTGGTCGCCAGACACTGCGCCCGTGAGATCGAAGATGGTGTACGCCTCGTCCAAGGACGCTTTGAGAAGAGCCTTGAACGGAGTCGCAGCCGACATCCAGGGTACTGACTTCTCAGAAGTGGCCTACGACCCTGTTTTGGAGAAGGTCAGCAGAGGAGCTTTGCGTTAGGTAAGCAACGTCCAGGAACCAGAACTTTAGCTACTGTATAGGCCGTAGCCAGTGAACAGAGCTCATAAGTCTCAATCGTATAAGTACACTCTCTATACCATACCATACCATACCATACCCTCTTCAACACTCTTCCACCATATTAAGTTCAATGATACTAAGTCAGTAATTAGTATAGTATAGTAGTATGGTATAGTAGTGTAGTATAGTAGTATAGTATAGTAGTATGGTATAGTAGTATAGTATAGTAGTATGGTATAGTAGTATAGTATAGTAGTATGGTATAGTAGTATAGTATAGTAGTATGGTATAGTAGTATAGTATAGTAGTATGGTATAGTAGTATAGTATAGTAGTATGGTATAGTAGTATAGTATAGTAGTATGGTATAGTAGTATAGTATAGTAGTATGGTATAGTAGTATAGTATAGTAGTATGGTATAGTAGTATAGTATAGTAGTATGGTATAGTAGTATAGTATAGTAGTATGGTATAGTAGTCTAGTGTTGGAACACGCGACATGTGCCTGATGAACTTGAGAGATCAGCACATGTGAGGGTACTGCATGTTCATGTGGAGGCATCCAGATGAAACAATGATGGGTATTGTTGAAGGGAGACAAAGCTAGAGCCAAGTCTCTCCTATCTCTCTTCTAGCTCTCTTCTAGCTCTGGGCATTGTCTTGGAGAAGACAATGTAGGTGAGAGAGATTGATGAAGGAGAGAAATCGTTTAGGAGTCCCCGGGACTAACTATTTATAGAGGATCCCGCTCTATTCTAAGGGGCATCAATTGTGAAACAGAAGTCACGAACTCACTACTTTACATGGTAATAGAGTTACAAGACAGATGACAGATATGATTACCAAAGCCTCTCATTTGATAGAGTTATTGAAGTCCAATCATGTATCAGTTCCTCAATACCAGAAGGTACGTGCTAACGCGCAACATGCCGGACTAGTCTATATAAGGTGCGATGGTTCGTCTAGGAGGAACCAGCGGCGAATGAACAGAGTACCTGAATACTACTGACTACTACTACTGACTACTACTACTGACTACTACTACTGACTACTACTAATGACTACTACTGACTACTAATGACTACTACTAATGACTACTACTGACTACTACTAATGACTACTACTGACTACTACTAATGACTACTACTAATGACTACTCGTTACTGATTACTGACTACTGACTACTAATGACTACTACTGACTACTAATGACTACTACTAATGACTACTACTGACTACTACTAATGACTACTACTAATGACTACTCGTTACTGATTACTGACTACTGACTACTAATGACTACTACTGACTACTAATGACTACTACTGACTACTACTGACTACTACTGCTGATTATTACTACTGACTACTACTACTGACTACTACTAATGACTACTACTGACTACTACTAATGACTACTACTAATGACTACTACTGACTACTACTACTGACTACTACTACTGACTACTAATGACTACTACTAATGACTACTACTAATGACTACTCGTTACTGATTACTGACTACTGACTACTAATGACTACTACTGACTACTAATGACTACTACTGACTACTAATGACTACTACTGACTACTAATGACTACTACTTACTACTAATGACTACTACTGACTACTAATGACTACTACTGACTACTACTGACTACTACTACTGATTATTACTACTGACTACTACTACTGACTACTACTACTGACTACTAATGACTACTACTAATGACTACTACTAATGACTACTACTGACTACTACTAATGACTACTACTGACTACTACTAATGACTACTACTGACTACTAATGACTACTACTGACTACTACTGACTACTACTACTGATTATTACTACTGACTACTACTACTGACTACTACTACTGACTACTAATGACTACTACTAATGACTACTACTAATGACTACTCGTTACTGATTACTGACTACTGACTACTAATGACTACTACTGACTACTAATGACTACTACTGACTACTAATGACTACTACTGACTACTAATGACTACTACTGACTACTACTACTGATTACTGATTTTTTGAAGTATGTCCTTGAGAGGAAGAAAATAAAGGTGGTACTACAGTGTTTTTCAAAACTATTCAAACCAGCGCGACAAAACGATTCAAACCATACTAGCAAAATTAAACAAACCAATATATTTCAAAAAGTTTCGTACACCCCTAACCAGTTGTTGTATACAGGATAACAAGGAAACCAATTCAGTCCAGTTCAGTTCAGTTCCGTCCGTTTTGACCCTTGATTGGTACTGTACAAGACTTTCAAATGTAGTACATATGAGGCAATCGTCCAGATTTAAGATTTCAGAATATTGAATTCTAACGAAAGTTGGTGTGAAACATTATGCCATTTGGTTTGAAAGGATGTGCGAAGGACTACGAAACTTTTTGAATTATTAATTTATTTAATTTTGCTAGTGTGGTTTGAACCAATTTGTCACGCTGGCTCGAACCATTTCGTCACGCTGGTTTGAACCAATTTGTCACGCTGGTTTGAATAGTTTTGAAAAACACTGTACATTATATCACCCATCTTTATATTTCTTTATTATGTACCATATTTTTATTTTCTATTGTCTATTGTCTATTGTCTATTGTCTATTGTTTATAAAGCATATCACTGTTTGAAATAAACTAGTATGTTACGTTTGAGTTGGTAAGGACTGTCTCGTTGGTGTAAGTATATATAAAATTACCTCCACGGACAGATTTGGGATGGTTTTGGGACAGTTTTGGGATGGTTTTGGGACGGTTTTGGGACGGTTTTGGGACGGTTTTGGAAGGACGAAGTGAACTACATGTTAGATCGTACCAGCATAGAAAACAAATTGGTGTTAGATTCTGGATTACATCTAGTACCCTATGGAGTACGAGGGAGACGAAGATGAAGACGTCAAGTCAGACGTCGACACAGCGATGTGGCTGATGTGTTTGACAAAGCCACGGAAAACGAGTAACCGAGAGAGAAGACCCTAGAAATACTGCTACTCCTCTGCTCAGGAAAATGGCCACCTCTACCCCGGAAATCAGGACCTTTGTGAGTGAAGCTTCTAGGAATGTCTGGGGTATATCTATGTTTGGCTTTGCTGCCTTGTTTTTGTAGACCAACACTTGTGTATATTTTAAGTGTATTTTACCTGCTTTTACCTGTTTTTACGTGTATTAGTCGATCATGACTTGGACGAACTCTCCGCCATCACTGACTCTGGAATTGGTCTATAAGTGAGCAAAGACTTCACTAACCGTACTTCAAGTGCAGAGTATGGAGTGGAGTATGGAGTGGAGTATGGAGTGGAGTATATTGTAGAGTATGGAGTGGAGTATATTGTAGAGTATATTGTAGAGTATATTGTAGAGTATATTGTAGAGTATATTGTAGAGTATATTGTGAAGTATGGAGTGTAGCATGATTCTGAGATAGTTCGCCTGTCTTTCATCGTGTATCAACCTCAGAAATCCAGGGATGTTATTGATTTGCCTGATACTTACCACAAAGGCCAAATCTGGCTTCTTAGTCCTCGGTCACGGGTCTCTCCTATCCTGTGTCCTCGGCCCTCTTTTACGGTCTTTTCCTGAAATGAAAGTTAATGCTGTTGTAACTTCGGGATTGAGGGAGTCTTCATTGAGGCAGTTCCAATCTGAGGGAGTCTCCATTGAGGCAGTTCCAATCTGAGGGAGTCTCCATTGAGGGAGTTCCAATCTGAGGACTCTCCTTCAGCTTTGACATCGAGGGAGTGGTATATCAAGCTTGGACATCCTAGTCTTTGTAATTTTCATGCCCTCAAAACTATATGGAACATTCCTCATTCGATTCGACATGTACCTTTTGCGGAGTGTGAAACATGTGCTTTATCTAAGAGTACCCAACTTCGTCCCAAAGAGAGTACTAGTGGTAACGAAGTTAATCAACCCTTTGAACTTTTGCATGTTGATCTCAGTGGTCCCTTCGACAACCCTTCTTCTCATGACAACCCTTCTTCTCATGATAACCCTCCTTCTCATGATAACCCGCCTTCTCATGACAACTCACGTTATTTTCTCACAATTGTCGATCGTTTCTCGAGGTATACAGTGGGATATCCTATTCGCTACAAGTTAGATGCTGTTGAAGTTATTCAAATTTTATTAATTCCACATTCAATACTCTTGGGTGCTCTCATTACCCTCGGGAAATCCGCTCGGATAATAGACGGGAGTTTCAGAACGCGGCCATAGCAGCATTCTTTCAAAACTGTATCATACACAACTTTACGGATACCTACTCTTCCTATCAAAATGGTATTGCTGAAGGTCTGAAAAGAGCCATCCAGGATAAAACCAGAACACTTCTTCTTCTGGGCTCAGTGCCAGTTTATTTCTGGGCTCAGTGCCAGTTTATTTCTGGCCTAAGGCTGTCCGCTTGGAGGTTCTTCTTCTTAATCAGACGCCTAAGGCCATTTTGAATTTTCAAGCACCTTCACAATTATGGAATGATACTGATGGCACTCCACTTCATGATCTTCATTCATTCGGCTGTAAAGCAGTTGTTATGCTACCAATGGAACAACAGATAAACAAGTTTTCTCAGCGTTTGTTAATTTGTGCATATTTTGTACCCAGTCCTAATCGTGGCGGTCATCGATTCTTTACCTATGATCGTCCTCAGGTGTTTGACTCATCACAGGCCATTGAGTATAGTATGGAGTAGAGTATAGATAACCATGTCATATATTCAGATACTGATTACCAAATCATACTCGATCCCATATTCTATACGGATCATTCTTTCTCATTCCTGAAGTTATGTTAAGTTGTTGATAGATTCCCCGAAGTGGGAATTCTGGGTCATTAAATAGCTAACCAGTGAATACCGGGGTATGAGATAAGTCGGCTAAATGTCATATAACGATTTTAGTGAATGGATGAGTTTTTGTCATGAGTTTTAGTGAATGGATGAGTTTTTGTCATGAGTTTTAGTGAATAGATGAGCCCATGTCATGAGTTTTAGTGAATGGATGAGCCCATGTCATGAGTTTATCATGAGTGATAGTGAATGGATGAGTTTATCATGAGTGATAGTGAATGGATGAGTTATTGGCATTCGTAGACTCGAAATATACCTCTATGGGAAGTGTGTCTACCCATTGTAGGTGTAACCAGTTGGGTAAGTAGGGGTATAGCTCAACTTTCAAAATACGTGAAAAGAAGGGGTTTGGGATGTAAAAAAAAGGGTACGAAGTAGAACTTAGGGTAAACCATGAAATCAAAGAAGCTATGATATTATTTAAGTAATCCCTTAATTCGTTTTTTTTTTGAAATTTGTTTATGCTGCTTTGGTGGGTACTTGAAAAGTGGTGTGTGTGCTGAGAGTGGTGTGTGTGCTGAGAGTGGAATGCGAAATAGAGGAGATTTACGCGAAAGCTGCAAAATGCAACACATACAATTTTTGAAGTACCACCAAAAATCGAAAATATAGTATTTAGAGTTGAAACTCTTTGAGTATTTAGAATAACAGTTTTAGAAATAGAAAATTGATTAAATTGATTAAATTGATTGATTAAATTGATTAATTTGAAGATATTTTGCTTATATGCAGGATATGACATGTTGGAAAATAGCACCGAATAAGAGCGCGCATGGTGCTCTAGGCTTGCAGAGCATTGTTCGGATATTTCCCCAAACCTCGGTTGTTGGAACCAGCCAAGGACCAACGGTACATCCGAGGATAAACCGAGGATCAATGAAGGCCAACTCCCATATATATAATGAGGCCTTCGCCACACCTTTCATAAGTGAACTAATCGAATATCTCTACCTAGGGAGACATACCAAGATGCCTCCCAAATCCAGACCCACCAGATCTCCTTGTACTGACATTGAGGCTCCGCATATGTCTGAAGTAAACACATCAACTCAAGTGTTCACTTATCTTGATGAAACAATGAGATCCGTATCCTACAGTCATAAGAGATCTCTGGACCTTAAACCTTGGTTGCTCTATGGGCCACCTGATTCCCCAGCTTCCTAGCTGAGCTGGAGTTAAAGAATCTACAGACAATTTTTTTTTCTAACATTCCCATCACTCAAACCTTAGACCTTAGACCTTAGACTTGAGACCTTAAACTTTAGACTTTAGACCTTAGACCTTAGATTAGCAATCCAACTAGTTTTTTCTTGATGAATATGGTGGTTTAAAAAGTAAAGATGAGTGCAGTTAATATGAGTTTATTAGTGTTAGACTGCTAGAATTATAGTAGACGTACTACACTCTTAGCACTGTTGGTGTTAGATCCACCATAGGCAGGGCCCTGTATATGAAGGTATTATGAAGCCTCTCAGTCCGATTGTTACAATGACCATTGTAAACGCCGTATCACAGCCATCGGCCATTGATGATGAAGTGCTATGATGGCCTTTTCGAATATTCTGGAACAATCCTTACCATTGTTCTGGTGGATAGTTTTTCGATGGCACGTTTCTCTCAAAATTATATAAGTCGCTTCGGTTCCTCTCTTTGAGGAACCATCAAAGAACATAGTTTTAGTTAGGCATAAATGTATTAAAGAACATAACAATTTAGTGGTGTAGTATAGTAGTGTGTAGTGTAGTCCAGGATTGACATAGTTTACTGTCCGATATAACATAGTAGTAAAGTAGAGTAGTAACATGTAGCATAGCATGATATAGTAAAGTAGTAAAGTAGTAAAGTAGTAATGTAGTAGTACAGTAGTGTATAGTTTATAGTGGCCTTGTTTGTAGTGGCTTATAGTCTTCTAGTAAATTGGTATTACTCATCAGGTTTATGTCCATGTGGATCGAAAGGCGTAGGCTTCATAATACCTATATTGCAAAGCCCTGCATATAGTGGTTCTAACAGTTAGTAGCTCAAATACAAGCCAAAAAAAAAGAACAATTTTCTAGAAGAAATAGGAAATAATCAAACCATTGAATGTATGGGATTATATAAAAGACATAGAGAAAGAGATAAGAGAGAGAGAGAGAGAGAGATGAATTGGGTAAATTTTTAAATCCTCCTCCCGTAATAATGTGCGGTCACGTGACCGGAACATCAACACTAGCTGAACTGGGTATACTGATAAACATGGCCCAGCACACCCACCCCCACAAACGCCCCCGGGCAACGATACAGCAAAAAGTCCGCATTCTAGA
The DNA here is from genome assembly GCA_002370645.1 of Metschnikowia sp. 00-154.1. NCBI lineage: Eukaryota > Fungi > Ascomycota > Pichiomycetes > Serinales > Metschnikowiaceae > Metschnikowia > Metschnikowia sp. 00-154.1. Next base: position 7,320 of record NKZI01001927.1, on the reverse strand, counting down.
CTATTTTCATGCCCATAAGTGGCTGCAGGCAGGAGTCGTGGAGGAGTTCAAAGATGAAGTTATGATCTCCAAGTCCAGCATTCATGAGTGGCTCAAGAATGAAGCACAGCTCCGAGAATTACTCAAAGGATCCGAGACCGGGGGACAGCAGAAAAGGCGTATCACGTTCAAGTACGAAAAAATTAACAGCAAAATGGATGAGTTGGTGCAGAAGAATCGGGACATCAGTGACCCTGAACTCCGGAGGCACTGGTGTAAATATGCACGGGAGTATGGGGTGGATGATCCCAAGCGATTGGAGGGGTTTAGCAACGGGTGGCTTGAACAGTTTAAAAAGAGGCACAATTTGATTAAACGGGGGAAGAGGAGGGAGGGGGGTGGAGATACTGAATTGGGTAATGGAGATACCCGATTAGGAAGTGACTCAGGAAGTGGCTCAGGAAGTGATAAATTGGGTAATGGCGATGCTTCATTGGGTAATGGCGATACTTCATTGGGTAATGGCGATACTGCATTAGGAAGTGGAAATACCGCATTGAGAAATGGCTTGGGAAATGGCTTGGGAAGTACCGCATTGGGTGCCCCGTTGGAAAGAGACCTTGCATTGGAACTAGATTTCGACCAGTACGGAGGGTTTGGCAAAGACCTCAAACGAAGGAAATTCAGCCCTGAAAAACCCCCCGTCTCCAAAGGAAGAGATTCTTTTCTTGGCCGAACCAAAGAGTTCCAGCCTCAAAAGAGTCTCAGTTTCACCCCTTTTGTCGAACCCTACGAAGACCGTGCAGGCCTACGAATCAATAGTCTTCTAACCCGAGAAAATCTAACTCAAGAAAATGCTACTCGAAAAAATCTAACCCGAGAAAACCTAACCCGAGAAAATCTAACTCGAGACAGTGAAAATGAGACTAGAGAGGGAATAGAAGGAGGCATAGGACTAGAGGGAGAAATAATGGAAGGAAGATTCAAAAAGGGAGATTTGAGGGAAGGAAGATTTAAAGAAGGAATAGAGAGACGCACAAAAGGACGGTTAGAAGGACGGTTAGAAGGACGATTTGAAGGAAGATTTAAAGAGGGGAGGGCCAGAGAAGAAGACCCGAATCCCGTGGGAAGTGAGGTTCTTGTGCAACCAGTGGTTGGAGCCACAGCTTCTGCGGATGAGATCGAACGGTTCTTCTTTTTCCGTGCAGACCATTTCTTCAAGCGTCACCACTACGACTACCCCCAAACGATCAAATTATACGAGGAGTTCAAAGCATCGTTTTTGAGCGAAAAACTCATCCTGCTCCGTGCTGAAGGTCCAGGTATTCCTATTCTGGGCGTCGTGCATCCACCGAAAGCAGATTATGGCCTGGACATTGTTCCTGGCTTCATGAAGACTGTAATGCTGAATACTAGTACTGAGGTGAATAGTGATGAAGGTCAGAGTCTGGTTGGACCAATCGGACAGAAGGGTCTAATTGGACAGAAGAGCTATATTGGACAAATCGGACAGAAGGGTCTAATTGGACAGAAGGGTCTAATTGGACAGAAGGGTCTAATTGGACAGAAGAGTCATATTGGACAAATCAGGGAAATTAGGCAAATCAGGGAAATCAGGGAAATAGGACCCAAGGCGGTGCAGGGCCAGAAAATCGCACCCAATCCGGGCTCCGACCGCAAATTGACCTTGAAGTCACTATGGGAACAGAACAAAAATACCTTTTCGTGAATTGGAATATTCGGGATGGGGAATGAACGTTTCTCCGTTTTTTTTTTTTTTTTTTTTTTTTTTGTTGAGTGTTATGGATGCAAAAGCGTACCTCTCATACCTTCCATGAGGGTCATAAGGTCATAAGGTCATAAGGTCATAAGGTCATAAGGTCATAAGGTCATAAGGGACATAAGGATCATGTTAGGGCTTGTCCACACACAGAATCCCTAGGACTCCAATACTAAATTCAGTAGTATTGGTAATAATGATAATACTTATAATAGTCCACCAGTGCAGTACAGTACAGTACCAGTAATCAATAATACACTAGTGCAGTTATTGTTGGATCAACCATAAATAGCTTTACATAGTGAGATTTTGGCTTATGTTAACATCACTTCTGCTTCACTTCTACTTCACTTCTACTACACTTCTACTTCACTTCTGCTTCACTTCTACTTCACTTCTGCTTCACTTCTGCTTCACTTCTGCTTCACTTCAACTTCAACTTCAACTTCAACTTCAACTTCAACTTCAACTTCAACTTCAACTTCAACTAAACAGTGCTCTTATTGATATACATATATATATGTTAGACCCACAATAGACTGGACCCTGCCTATAGAGGTATCATAAAGCCTACTCTGACCGATCCTAACAGTGACCAGATCATTATTCTAATGGAGAGTTTTTTCGAAGCTACGTTTCTCTCAAAGTTATATAAGCCACTTCAGTTTGTCCCGGATCGTCCCGGATTGTCCCGGTTCCTCTCTTTAAAGACCATTAATGAACATAGTATTAAGAAGGCATAAATGTATCAAAGAACTATATATATTCATGTATCATCCTCTCATCCTCTCATTCGTTCATTCATCCAATCATCCGTTCACACTTCATCAGTCCATTCTGAGTAGCCATAGGGTATAGCCATTATAGCCAGCATACTTAAATTGACTGCACTAGAATTTATTATAGCTAGTATACTTTAATTACCTTCACTGTTATGTTCTTTAATACATTTATGCCTAAACTTGTATTCGTTGATGGTTCCTCAAAGAGAGGAACCGAAAAACTCTCCACCAGAACAATCCTTACTATTGTTCTGGAATATTCGAAAGGGGTCATCTATGCACGAAGTGCCCTGATGGCCAAATGCCGTATCACCATTGTAACAATCGGACTAAGAGGCTTCATAATACCTTCATAGACAGGGCCCTGCCTATGGTGGATCTAACAGAAAGTGTCATACCACTAAGCCAAAGATAATAGCTATATCAAGTACTATATTAGTATAGGTTACGGGTTAATTTGGCTTAGCAATACTGATTCTACTACACCACTATGATAGTGATATATGTGGTAATACTACAGTATAGATAATTCGAACGACTAGTATATTATAGGATAATATGTAACAGTAGAGTCAGTAGAGTCAGTAGAGTTAATAGAGTCAGTAGAGTCAGTAGAGTTAATAGAGTCAGTAGAGTCAGTAGAGTCAGTAGATTCAGTAGATTCAATAGTGTCAATAGTGTCAGTAGTGTCACTAGAGTCACTAGAGTCAATAGTGTCAATAGTGTCAGTAGAGTACAGTATGTTAGATCCACAATAGGTAGAACACTACTTATTGATACGTTATGGAGCCTACGATGTCCGATTCTAGTATTGTCGAGAGATACCAAAATGGGTATTCTCACTAAAGGATAATGGTCTAGCGAAAGCAAGATATGTGGTCTTGGAGAACTTCTGGAAGGAAGATATTAACTAACAGGAAATACGCTCCCCTGTGATAGAGTGAGTGAGTTTAAGGATGGTGTTAGCTATTGCAGTGAAGCAAAGGTTAGCAGTAAGACAGATATGTGTTACCTTGGGAGGCTCCTGGTCAATGAGCTGCTGCGTCAGCTTCAGAAACTCAAGCACTTCTATGGCATCTTCGTCTTCGTCGTCTGATGATACATTTATGAGATAAGGAAGCTCCATGACGAGAGATGTTCTGATTCGGCAGGACTGATGATAGACGTGCATACAAGCACATTAATAATGCACTCCTTAGCACTACCAACTTATTCTAAAGCCATATCTTTAGTTGATGTTCTCTTCGACAGGCGACACAACGGCATTGTCGAAAACGACGTTTAAGTTGTTCAAGTAGTCCGAAGGTTGGAAATCCATTTTTTTAGATTTAAAAAACTCTCGTTACGAAAAATCAATATCCAGAATCAAAAAAATGAACGAAAAAAAAGAAGATATGAAAGGGTTTTTGGCGGCGGGGCTAGCTAGACGGGTCTATGCTAGGAACGTTCGAGGATGATTTTGTTGGGGGGGGGGATGCTGAAAGAGTAGGAATGCGAACGGGCAGGCCTGGTTTATATATGAAAAAGGGGATGATTTTTTTCGCACCTCACAGCACCGGCGCTTGTTTAACGCAATCGGGCATCCGACGAAGAATGTGAAGCAAGGCGAAACTGGAAGGTTCCGGGCCTAGAATTAAAAATTTAGACGCTTCACAAAATAAAGCGTTAAGGGATAGTATCAATGGGCCGTGACCCGGTATTTGGTCATTGTGACAAGTCGTGAATCAGAGGCCCTTTTCGAATATTCCAGAACAATACTTCTGTCAACGAGTACCTAGCGAGAATTGATGCAGGGTACTTCGTGGATATGTTGTATGCAGACATGTGAGTACTATGTGCAGGTCACTGGTGACCTCGCACCCCAGTTAAGACTTTGGTCTTGTAAGGTACAACTTACTTATCCCTGTATACTAATATATACTAAAACACAAGTTGAAAGATTAAGAGTCAAATGCTCTACCGATTGAGCTAACCAGGCAACTCAGAGCCAACCGTCGGCAGACCTATTACTTATTGATAATGGGAGTGACGAGCTCACACACTCCACTACTGACACACCTCTCGATCGCCTCTTAGATGCGCCCGACGAATACCTACCTTCCGTTGACGACACATCCAACGCTATAGATGATCGGAACATGGGACCGCCCCTAATTAACGGCCACGACGGTTATGACAAAGTTGGGAATGTCCCCACCAAAGGCAAATTTGGCATCAATCAAGGGGAGAGCTTTTCCCAATTCCAGACCAATATCCACCAGGGGAGGACACTCCGCCTGGGGAGAACGATGGATGCGATTAACGCCATCATGTGCAAATTGAATCTTCAGGATTACTTCATACACACGGTTCACAAAATACGACCCGACACGTCGAAGGGGGGGCCTAATCAGTATAAACTTACTGGTAAAGGAACAACGTGCGAATCTTGTTAGGAAATATGGAGAACCTACAGTGAAACAGGCAGAATCAAACGAGATACAGAAACTACAATCCATGGACGTTTTCGAACCAATTTCTCAAATTGACATACCGACCGGCACTACGCCCATCGGAGTTCGCTGGGTCTATACAGAAGATGAATCAGACAAGAAAGGAAATGGAACAATTAAAGCCCGACTCGTTGCTTAAGGATTCAAACAAGAAATTGAAAACATCTACACATTCATCTCCTTGGCTCCGTTAAGTATCGCCTGTAACTCGTCAACACGTTGAGTTAAGTTCTGACGATCCGTTGGGAATTCCCTGAGTAATTGTTGAATGGCTTGCTCGGATGCTGTATATGATGCCTGTAGTTCTTCCAATTTGGCGGTTCAATTCTTGAGTTCGTCCACTTCGTGAAGGTGATGGGTTGTTCCCTTCGCTAGTGAGTCGAGATTCGATACCGGCCTTCCGTAGTAATTGTCCTAGTGATTGATGCGCGTTTATCTCATCTGCCATTGCATGGCCTTCCTCTACCGAGATAATAGGTTCCTCCAGCACTGGTCGTTGGATGACCGGCCGCGGGATACGTGTCCTCCTTACCTCGGCGGTAGCGTTCAAGTCGCGGTGTCTGTAGGGTCACATTGGGGTATTGTGGCGGTATAGGATCCGCGAGTTTAGATTGCTTCTTCACGATCTGTCTGATTGCTTCCGCTGCGTCCTCAGCCAGTCGCATGTTTTCGAATTCGTCGTTGAAATTCACGTTGGTTGCAAGTAGGATTTTAATGCACTCACCGGGTGTGTGGAAGTTTGTCCAAACCTTGTGAATTGCACTATTGGTGTTACTGCTTCCTAAGTAGATTCCCTCTATGACAAGATTCTGGAGTTTGCGGTCGCGTAGTAATTTCTCGTGTGGCAATTTCACCAATACGTCACTTCCGAAGACTGGTTTGTGTTTGATGGGTGGGATGTCACCTCCCTTGAGTAGGTTGCGAGGTATCCGCCCCTTCGCATTAGGGAAATGGTTGTGAATGTAAACAGCATGTTGGATGGCATACAATTCAAGAAGTTCTTTGAGAAATTCGTCTTGCGTGGCTTCAGTGAGAATGGAGATGGCGTCGAGTCCGATAATACCGTTGGTACGCTCCGCCGTGCCATTAAGGACCGGTGTGTGAGATGGGATGTCGTCGCACACTATGTTAAATTTCTGGAATAAGTTGACTGTCCATATGACCTCTTTCACTGCTGAAAACTTCTTATTGTTCTGGTGGAGACTTTTTCGGTGCCACGTTTCTCTCAAAAGTTATATAAGCTGCTCTGGTTCCTCGCTTTGGAGAACCATCAACGAATACAAGTTTAGGCAATACACGTTATAAAGAACATAACACAGTAGAGTCAGTAGAGTCAGTAGTGTCAGTAGAGTCAGTAGAGTCAGTAGTGTCAGTAGTGTCAGTAGTGTCAGTAGAGTCAGTAGTGTCAGTAGTGTCAGTAGTGTCAGTAGTGTCAGTAGAGTCAGTAGATTCAGTAGAGTCAGTAGAGTCAGTAGAGTCAGTAGAGTCACTAGATTCAGTAGAGTACAGTAAAGTATTATTGGCCCACTTTTGCAGTCTCTTCTACGACTTATGTACATACTTGGAATAGTCTTTCTCTTGGACCCGCCCTGTAGCAAGGAAGGCACCCTCTTATCTGGCGTGTAGTCGGCATTGGACACCCACTCATCAATGTACAAGTTGGGGATCACTTGGGAATGCCTATTGGAAGCAGCAGACGTAATATTAGACCAACTAGTGGTAGTCAGTGTTAGATCCATCATAGGTAATACCCTACCTATTGAGGCATTTTGAGCCTACACTGTCTAATCCTAAAAATGACCACTTCAAGACGCTGCGGCCCAACATCGCACGATTTTAGGACGGCGTTCATCGCTATTGTTCTCGTGGTTAATCGCACTTCCTCTCCTCTAAAATTATTTAAGTACCTCAGATTCCAGCCTAAGAAGAATCATCGGCGAATGAACATAGTACAGTGTTTTTCAAAATTATCCAAACCAGTGTGACAAAATTATTCAAACCAGTGTGACAAAATGTTTCGTACCAGTGTGACAAAATGTTTCGTACCCCTTCGCACATCCTTTCAAACCAAATGGAATAATGTTTCAAACCAATAATTCAAAAAGTTTCCTACACCCCTAACCAGTTATTATATACAGGATAACAAGGAACCCAGTTCAGTTCAGTTCCGTCCGTTTTGACCCTTGATTGGTACTGCAAGACTCCCAAATGCAGTACATATGAGGCAATCGTCCAGATTTAGGATGTCAGAATACTTAGTTTCTTCAATGAATGAAAGTTGGTGTGA
>NKZI01001925.1:3996-31526 GCA_002370645.1 Metschnikowia sp. 00-154.1 | reverse complement strand
ACTCCATCCCATAATCTCCTCATTCCACCCCGCCAAAAGTCACGTGCCGCTCCCTTCCTCCCCTTCTCAAAAATCGACGTTTCGTATACCGTCCTGCATATAGCAGGTGTGTATATAAGAAGGTACGGCATATAAGCCTCTACTGTTACCCGCACGAAACGGAGCATCGCACTATAAAAATTGTTATAGTGAAGCATACCATGAAATGCCATGGACATCAAAAATGGCTAAATGTATGTGTATTGCTATATTCTAGTGATGAAAACTCTTTTTTACCATTTGTGAGCTTTCGAGGCGTAGCCGTTTTGGCTGCACATGTNTTACCATTTGTGAGCTTTCGAGGCGTAGCCGTTTTGGCTGCACATGTCTCCCTGCAATGACTGGTATATGTCATAGTTACACTGAACGAATAGCTTGTTTCACATATACTAACATCAAGTCGTTTAAGTACTCAACCATTAAGTGTCATTTCTGTTTTTTTGGAGAATAGCTGTAATGAGAATGACTGACCCATAAACTTTGCTATACTGAGGAAGCTATTCTGAGCAAGCTATACTCAGGAAGCTGTACTGAAGAAGCTATACTGAGGAATAGCTGGGATCTACCTATAGCGATATATCCACTATGTTGCCCCTCATTCACCGCACCTCGAGTACATGACTGGATTCTTTACTAGGACTTTTTTACTAATTTACGGGTTTCAGTATCACTACTATGGTTACTCTATGGTTACTCTATGGTTACTCTATGGTTACTCTATGGCTATTCTATGGCTATTCTATGGCTATTCTATGGCTACTGTATGGCTACTCTATGGCTACTCTATGGCTACTCTATGGCTACTCTATGGCTACTCTCTACGACTATCACGTCATGCCAATCACTCAGGTTAATATGGCTCTATTTCTATTATGACTCTAATGGTACCAAAACTACTATAAGTTCATTTCACTATGACCACTATAACTACCCTATTACTTATGGGATTCACACACTAATCATAATGTGATGGAGACTTCTCAGAGAACCAGTACACCTAACAGTCTTATCTCTTTTTCAAGCCTATTTTCTTCCCACCCAATGTGGTCTTTCGCTCTGTATCATAACCTGTTACAAAGGATGTAAATCACTTTGTCTAATGATCCGAAGATGCTCAGACCTTAGTGTAACGTCGAATGTACTGATCTCAGGCACTCACTATAATATGTTTATTCATTGCACCAAGTATACGTTTCATATTCCATGCTGGTGTTCCATTTATATTGATTTTGTTGATGTGTTTCATTGGATCTAATTTGATGGGCTATGTCGATGATTTTGGTTTATGGTTTATAGTGTAGCACAAGTTCTCATTGAGCAAAGAACGAGTATACTAAATATCTTGTAACCGTAAGGTCACTCCGGATACAGGACATGTTCAAAGAGCTGTTTAGCAAGATCCGCTCTTTTTTACTGTTAAAATTGTCCACTATGATATTGACTATGGAAGGAGGTTATTGACTATGGTGGGAATCGGGTAACTTTACCGGTTATGAGCCGTGCCTGGTTCCTGTAAAAGTCTATATCTTGAACGTATTGCTTACACCCAGTGTATAAAAAAGAAACTGTTTTGTATACTGTACTGTTTGGTTTTTTTTTGCCTTCCTCAGCAGCTTCATCGCCTTTTGGGTCCTCCGCTTTGATAGGAAATTCTGAAAACTGTCTCTCACTAGAAGTACTCGATTTGTTGTCTGTCAAGCTAGGTACTTCACAGTTTCTGTATACGATTTGGTACTTGGTTCACCATCTGGTTTTTAGACAACAGTAGCTTCAGTTGCTGTAGATTTGTCATGATTAAACACATCGAATTGGCCCTTCTTTGGGGTCGGCTCACTGGCCGAGTCCTCGCTGTCCTATGTTCTTTTTTTACATCGGCAGTCAAAGAATCTTCAGCCAACAACTTTTCAGCATCTAAATCACCATTTCGCAAAACCGTCTCAGTGATTTCCAGATTTCTATCAACTTGAGCATCATTAGCCTTTTTCTTCCGGTGGGAGTTCTTTTTGAAGCCTTTTTCTTGTATTGAGAAACCATGAATTCGTAGTTCACATTCTTCTTGGTGAAGTCATACTAAAGCACACAATCTCTTGGACTAACCAGAATTTTCCTGCAATTTTCTAGGTTTAAAATGTACCACGATAAACCTTAAGACGTAATAAATATGTTCAAGTTTATAACCAGTTGGCCACTATAAACGGTAACTACGTACTATAGTAAATAATTTACTCTAGTAACAAAAAACTTATTAGCCAATACTTTAGTAAATATGACTTATTCAAGAAAGACTACTTACTCCAGAAAGACTACTTACTCCAGAAAGACTGCTTACTTTAGTAATCTGCTTACTCTGGCAATCTGCTTAGTAACTATTACTGCATATGACGGACATTTACTTCTTTACTACTGATCCTTAGTGTAAAACTTTGACTCGAAACTAATACTTTAGACCATACAGTCTATGAAAAATATCTAATGAAATAAGTTTGCGTTAATCACATATGAGAAATAGGGTTTGTACTGCATATAGGTCGGTCCAAAAGAGCCAGAGTAAGATACACTGCTTCGTGCTTTCAAATCCACTGATCATTAAAGTTCTTTGAAGCTTACTATTGAACCTCACTATCAAAGATTGAAGCAGCTACTGAATGCAACCATTGAAACTGTTTGGTCAAGACAATCTTCTGGTTATGAGCCCTGTGGCTTTGTTGCCTGTTTTTTTTTTGTATGCGTCTGATCAATCTATATACCTTCTTCCACCGAAAATTTATAGCATATCCTTCGAGACAATTTTTGGTGACAAGCTCTTAAAAGCTCTTAATGATTCATTGTCTACTGGTCACAGAATAATATTCCAAATCAATACCAGCAAGTAAGGAACCCGTAGTATACAGGTTTTGCACCCATTCTAGTCAGTCTGCCATTTCCGAGTTCCACCCATTCATGACCCATGATCATTGTCGGAATTCAAAGAAACAGAAAACCAAGACTCACCGGTCAAATACCATCTTTTCCATTTTTCCAAACCCTCTCTCGTTCGTCTTTAAAGCAGAAAATTGTCTAGACTGCCTACTACAACAATATGCTAAAATTCTAGAGGTTCAAGTAATGAGTACCTAGCTGGGCATTATCAGTCAGTATAAATAGTTGCCTATATAAGTAGTTGCCTATATAAGTAGTTGCCTATATAAGTAGTTGCCTATATAAGTAGTTACCTATATAAGTAGTTGCCTATATAAGTAGTTGCCTATATAAGTAGTTGCCAGTATAAGTAGTTGCCAGTATAAGTAGTCAGCCGGTTTAAGTAGTTGCCACTATCACTATGAATACCCTGAGGTATGCAGGTCTCAATAAGTACTTTCGGATCAGATGTGGCCGAAGAGACTCAACTACACTCAGATGACAAAAGCTTAGAAAACCCAAACAATATCATCCAAATGACCAGACCCAAAATACTCAACCGATGAAGGCTGTAAAGTTTCTCTCTTCAAGTGTCAACTTCAATACAGACACATTCTATTGATACCATGGTTCTTTTTAACAATATTATAAATGTTACATGAAATTTCATTACTACTAAATGCTAGGACAAGATAGATCTAGATTACTTGAAATACTACTAAAAATACTACTAAAAATACTACTAAAAATAATACTAGAAATACTTCCAGATATGTTAGACCCACTAAATATAGGGCTCTACCCATGAGATATTATGAAGACTACGCCGTCATTCCTAGAAATAGTCAATACAATATCGTCTCTTGACAGTTTTCATTGGTTCGATGATCAAGAACATTTCAACCTATGTTTTGGTATATGTATTGATATACAGGGATATGTAAGTTGTACCTTACAAGACCGAAGTAGATTAGCCGGTGCGGTGCGAGGCGGGTGAAGAGTTTTCACCCACTAGTGACCTGCACACGGTGTATCATGTTGGAAAATAACTCCGACTAAGAGCGCGCATGGTGCTCTAGGCTTGCAGAGCATTGTTCGGATATTTCCCCAAACCTCGATTGTTAGACCAGCCGAGGACCAACGGTACATCCAAGGATAAACCGAGGATCAATGAAGGCCAACTCCCACATATATAAGGAGGCCTTCGCCACATCTACTATTAGCTAACTAATCGAATATCTCTACTGAGGGAGACATACTAAAATGGCTCCCAAAATCCAGACCCACCAAAACTCCTCGTACTGACAATGAGACTCAGCCTCCGTCTGAAGTAAATACTTCACTTAAAGTGTTTACATATCTTGATGAGGCAATGAGGTCCATATCCTACAGTAAGAGGGGACCTCTGGATCTTGAACCATGGTTACTCTACGGGCCACCTGATTCCCCAACATTCCTAGCTGAGCTGGAATTATCACTTCTACATATCACTGGTCTGCATACAACGCATCCACGAAGTACTCTGACTCCGTACATGCTAGGTACTTGTTGACAGAACAATCACCTATTGTTAAAGGGTATGCTAGAGCTGTGACTTCCCGAAAGTTGTAATCAGTTCAAAATCCTCCTTTTGAGGAACCATCGACAAATAAAGATAACTTAGTACTTTAAAGTTACACAAGAAACTTACAAGTTGTATCTGATACTGAAGTAGCAAATACTCTAGCTTTGGCTGATCAGCGTGATACTGTAGGTAAGACAATATTTGTACTTTACATTGATTTTATGTTTCCTAATAGATTTTATTGTTCCTAATAGATTTTATGAATTTCGGAAGGGTTTTGTTGTGCTTAATATCACTATAGAGCCTGATGCTGGGTTCTTTGGTTGGTAGTCTGTCTAGTAAGTGTACTTACCACATCTCTCTTTTACACTCTAGTCTATTCTGTAGTCTATTCTGTAGTCTATTCTCTAGTCTATTCTGTAGTCTATTCTCTAGTCTATTCTGTAGTCTATTCTCTAGTCTATTCTCTAGTCTTATCCTGTATCTGTACCCACCACCTATAATATCCTGTGTAGTATCTGTATCTATGGTACCTGCTCTGAATTTAAGTGTTGAGCCAAAGGTTAAGCCATGTTTTATTCCATTCTAACTCAATCTCGTTGGAAATCAAAAGGAGGTTTTGGTAACCATGAGGCAAAACTTGACCGAGAAAACCTCTCATTTTTGAAGTCGTACTATGAGTAAATTGAATTGACCATGTATGAAATCACAAAAGAAGGCTGTGTAATCTAAAAAGTCTATTATTTAGTCTAGAGAGTCTAGAGAGTAGAGTATAATAAAATAAATAGTCAGGCAGTGCATCGAACTTGTCTATAATGATACAGATATCATGATAGATTTTATGCACTCTATGTAAAGCTCTCATAATGTAGATAACTCATTTTAATCCTATAGAATTTGGATGTAGTCACGATGTTACACTTCATATACAATACTTGATACTTTAGTATGTGTGTAGTAATTCTACAAGTACATACAAGCCTCAATGCTAGCTCCACGGTGCTGGTTAAGTTGACAAAAACTCCTAGGTTGACCTCAATGAGTCTCAAGGCCTCAAGTACATTCTCCGCTAAACAAGGTATGTTGAAGGCTTTATTCTGGGTCTCCACTCTCACGACAAACACGAGTCTGGGCTCAAATTCCTTCTTGTAAGAAATCTCCTTCTGCTGCTCGTGCTTTAAGATATCATTCAAATGATTTTGCTCATTCTGGGCTGCTAAGCTCATCATAGCCAAGTGTTCAGCAAGTACGAACTTGTCGCGAGGCGTCTTGGCCTTCTTCTTTTGCTTTTCCTTCTAGATACGGATGGCCTCCTGCTTCTGGATTCGCTTTCTGTCAGCACTAAAAGATTCAATACACTATTCATTACACTATTCATTACACTATTCATTACACTATTCATTACACTATTCACTTATTACCATACTCTTGTTCAAATACTATTGAACAATAAACTGCGACCAATTGCTGCGAATTTTCCTTAGCACTATATTTGTGTATTTTTCGCGGCAATACGTCCCATTGTATGAAAGGTATACTTAAACTTGAGCTTGAAAATACGTAACACTCGTAAAAGCAGTTTTTCATAAATAGACAAATAAGTCACGTCTGAATATTTATATCATCTTGTTTATTGATAAGAATCTGGTGTATTCAGGTTCTATGACCCAATGCTACTGTATACACTACACCACCACATATACCCACACATTTTACTACAGATGCATTCCCAAACAATATTATATATGAATGTTAACTCAGATATACTTCTATACCACACTGAACTATAAAACAGAAACTTACTGGACTATAATGCTAGCATTTTTCTACACACTACACTACACTACACATTCCCCACGACTGCATACAACACACACCCTTAACTACTGTACACTTTGAGGATAAACAGGTGACAATAAGTAAATCAGAAAAAATATATGGGAAACCAAAAACAATAAATAGGAAAGCTAAATCAATTGAAATTTATGGAACGGCTCTAGAACGTATTTTTTTTTTTTAATGAAAATAGTGTGAGCTTCTCATGGGTAGAGATGCGCATCGATCACTACTAACTGGCATGAGCAGCCGGACTACAATATAAAGAATAGAGGAATCTTAGGGGGTGTTCGGGTTTATGGTAACATCTATATACTGTGTGATTTAGTTGATTTTATAAGTATCAGTATATTCTATATCCTACTTGTGATGTAGTTGTACTCCTGTATCTATGAAGCTAGATCAGTACACTACATACAGGCCATTACCCATTACAACCTTGGTGGTCAGAGCTTGTATCCCCTTAGTACTGGTTGTCTAGCGGTCTGGAATTTAACACATATACAGGACCAATTAAAAAGTTCATCATTTGCCAATTCACCAAGACACGACTATTTGCATACTAGAGTACGACAATTTAGCATTCACTAGCAGTGTCTAACAATTTACTCTCTTCTTCACCACTTATTCTTAAGTTGACAAATAATTTACTGACTGTTATGTCTACTAAAAGTATGTCTATCATACAATCCACCAAATAACTATTCTCTACCAACTGTTTACTACTTGTCTATTAGTCAAGGTATGTAGTCAAGGTATGTAGTCAAGGTTGTTTAGTGGTTTAATTCAGAGTTTATATGGCGTATAACTACAATTTATGCATTAAATTATGAGTCTAAAAATGGTATAGTGTGCGAGGATAGATTTGATAAATGTGGAGTATCAGTGTGTAAGTGTGTGCGAGTATAAACGTGTTAAAGTGCAAGCATAAATGTGGAGTACAGTGTTTTTCAAAACTATTCAAACCAGCGCGACAAAATTATTCAAACCAGTGTGACAAAATGTTTCGTACCCCTTCGCACAGGCTTTCAAACCAAATGGCATAATGTTTCACACCAACTTTCATTAGAATTCAATACTCTGAAATCCTAAATCTGGACGATTGCCTCATATGTACTACATTTGGGAGTCTTGCAGTACCAACCAAGGGTCAAAACGGACGGAACTGAATAGAACTGGACTGGGTTCCTTGTTATCCTGTATATAATAACTGGTTAGGGGTGTACGAAACTTTTTGAATTATTGGTTTGAAACATTTTTCTAGTGTGATTCGAAACATTTTGTCGCGCTAGTTTGAACCATTTTGTCACACTGGTTTGAACTATTTTGTCACACTGGTTTGAATAATTTTGAAAAACACTGTATCAGTGAGTAAAGTGTGTGAGTGTGTGTGTAAGTGTGTGAGCATGAATGTGTGAACATAAATGTGTATGATAGTATATGGGTGCGTATATAAGTGAATGTGTGAGCATAAATGTGTAAGTGTAGAAGGTGCGAGTAAACGTAGAAGTGTATAGGTATGAGTGTGAGCATAAATGTATGTGAGTGAGTGAGTGAGTGAGTGAGTGTGTGTGTGAGTGAGTGAGTGAGTGAGTGTGTGTGTGAGTGAGTGTGTGTGTGTGTGAGTGAGTGAGTGAGTGAGTGTTCAGGTCCTTTTAGAGTAATACAGTTGGCATTATACTGTACTACACTGTACCTATTGTACTATACTGCTACACTGTACTACTATGTTAGGAACCAAGAGTTATGCTACGATTCCAAGAAATCGTACCAGGTGCGAGCACCTTTAAAAGTAGTATTAGTAAAAGCACTGTGCTTCAGAGTACATTCTGTGGAGGGGAATTTAGGTCAAAGTACTGCAGTGAACCATAGCCTAGAGTAGACTAGAGTATAGTAGTCTAGAGTAGTATGGTGTCTGATGTGGTGGACATATAAGCGTGTGAAAATATATGACATACTCTGGATTACGAGTCTTTCGAGAATAAAGGGTCTAGTAATTACTGGGGTATTACAGTATGTAGTAGTTGGTACTTAAGTCAGTACTACTAAGGAGTGACCTCACTCACTACGCTAACACTCACAATACACCATTTACTCGTCTCCTAAAGGGACTCACATACCAGTTCTTAACTACTAACCTCCATCAAAGTACTCATTACTCATTAATACCCAAAATTCTTATACTAGCATCTGCAACTGGAGTTAGTACTTACAGCGTCGCTGGTACGAGTATGTATGACTATGAATAGACAATACTTCACTAGGTATATCAGACTCTTGATATGCCCTAGATACATCTAATGTATACAGAAATATGATTCTATGGTATGACCCTGGACCGTAAAACTCTTGATATGCTTATACTCAGTCAGTTACTCAGTCAGTTGCAGTAGACTGAGTCATCATAAACATTGCTTAACACTACGTTGGACACAGAGTTTTTGTATTATGATGATATACAGAATTATTCCTCGTCCTCGACAACAACGGTTTGCAAACCCTTGGTGGAAGGAACAATGACGGGCTCGACGTAGGCGAACATAGCCTCCTTGGCATCCTCCTCGTCGTTTCTCTTTCTGGAGATTCTCAATCTCATTCTGGTCTGGACTCCCTGGATACCTCTGGACCACAATTGGGTGTTCAACTTAGGGTCCAATCTGATGTCAGTGGTACCCATGTGTCTAGAGGCGAACTTTCTGATCTCCTTGACGGCCTTTGGGGCTCTCTTCTTGAAGTTGACACCGTACAACTGTAGGTTAGTATACTGAATAGAATAACAGACAATAAGATGAAGGAGTAGAAGAGAATAGAGTATGAGGCGATGTGATGACTGACTGATAACTATGGAGGGATAAGGACGGTGGATGAATGTACCCATTTATGGATATAGTAATGAATTGACTAGGTCAGGGAGCAAATTATGGAATCAACATATGCATCTATGGACAATTAGGATTATAGAAAACTGGCCCACTTTTATAGGTATCATTGTGTTGAGATATAGTCATGTAGTCTTGGATATTCTGTCTTTGTCTAACAATCTCTCTAGTCTGTCTAACAATCTGTCTAGTCTGTGTAGTCTATATCTTATAGTCTGTCCTTTCTTCTATTGTTGTCTGTATCTTGGATCACGTTTATGCGTATAACATACTCTCTTGTGCAAGTTAATGGTGTATTCACGGGTAACAACGTCTTGTGCAGCCATTTTGAATGAAGTCTAAGGTGTAGAGAATGAAAGGATGAAATGGTTTTTCATCAAAATTTTTCGCAGTGCGGACGTGCGGTGCTCAGAATGCGCGCAGAGGGGTCCGGTAGGGTGAAAGGCTGGGCGTTATGTACAGGTGCGCGTATTATTCTGTGTCACGTGTAGACAGTTGAGCTTAGGGCGCAAGCCCTGAAGTATGGCCTCCGTCTTGCCAATTCCACTAACGTCTATAATTTTAAGAGTTTTCGAGAGATTGTAGATTTAGGGTAGTTATGAGTCAAGGTGTCATATATATGGGGTAAGTTAGTATGGAGTGTTAGTATGAAATGTTAGTATGGAGTGTTACTGTGGAATTGACAGTTATATGCAGTCACATATGAATACTTTATGGAGTAGGATTCCACAATAAGAATAATGATTTAGATATCATTATATTGCATACGTAATATTTTAATTGCAATAAGTAGGTGTACTGGTGTATAGAAAATAGAACTAAGAGAAAACTTGTATACCAGTATAAACTCAGGTCTCGTGGTGTCAGTACTAAACCTGAGTCTCTCTCCAATTGTGGTAACCATGATATGGTAGTCGTAAATATAACAGGGGCTTTTTCTACTGGAAATAATATCTACTCAAGAGAATACCAAAAGTTTTGAAGAACCAACGCATCAGAACCTCCTCCCACTAATGCTGACTACACTCCAGGACTTCTGACAGACACTGACACTGACACTGACACTGACACTGACACTGACACTGATACTGACACTGACACTGACACTGACACTGACACTGACATTGACTATAATGTCTAATGGAGTGGGATCACTAAGGTAGTCTCATTTAACTTCAAGTAAGCCATATCAAGATATCCTCATCTCTAATCTTCCTTTTATTATCAATATCTCAAAGCATCCTGTTAATATATCCTCATGTACTTAATACTAGACCTCGAAGATGCTACAATAAGTCTATTCTACTATTAGATCCATCATAAGTGGTGCTATACCTATTAAGGTATTTGAACCTACGCTGTCTGATCCTAATGGCCATTCTAAGAGTCACAAAACATACAAACTGATATTCACAATAGAAATTTATGAAACAGCACTCTACGCTCTAGCAATATATACAGGCAGTTAGTATAGATTACGACTATACTAGTGTGAGTAAGTAGTCAGTAAGTAGTAAGTAGTAAGTAAGTAGTAAGTAGTATGTAGTAAGTAGTCAGTAGTAAGTAGTATGTAGTATGTAGTAAGTAGTAAGTAGTAAGTAGTAAGTAGTAAGTAGTAAGTAGTAAGTAGTCAGTAGTATGTAGTATAGTATAGAGTGGTATAGTATAGAGTAGAGTAGAGGACTGGGAGTATTTAGACAACTGTGTTTTAAAATATAAACTAGCATAATATAGAGTAGTATAGTGTTAGTGCCTTCCTCTTTCAGTACTTTGAGCCTAAGCCGTCTAATCCTAACAATGGCCATTCTAAGTACCACAAAACATGCAAACATAATATTTTACAATAGACTAGTATGAAACAGCACTCTACACTCTAGCAAAATATACAGTCAGACGACGTATACTAGTATAAGAAAGTATTCAGTAGTCAGTACTAAGTAGTAAATAGTAGGTAGTAAGCAATAAGTAGTCAGTAGTGTTAGACCTACCATGAGTAGACACACTACCCATAGAGGTATCTTCAAGCTTACGAATGCCAATGACTCATCCAAGGCACCATAACCTGTGACTTGGACTCATCCATTCACCTTAACTCGTGGCATGGCGTTTAACCGCCTTGCTTCACTTCTCCGCTATTGACCGGTTCGCTATATAATCACCTGGATTCCCACTTATTGGGAATCCATCAACGAATGAACATAACTCCAAGTATTAGACGTACTTGAGAATCTAACAAGTAGTCAGTAGTCAGTACTAAGTATAGAGTAGTTTTCAGCCTATGTTTTTTAGTATATGTATTGATATACAGGGATATGTAAGTTAGACCTTACATGACCAAAGTAGATTAGTCGGTGCGAGGCTGATGAAAAGTTTTCACCCACTAGGAACCTGCACACGGCGTATCCCTGTCGTGTATACAACGTGTCAGGCTGGTGAAGACTTTTCACCCACTGGTAACCTGCACACGGTTCGTCACTGTCCTGCATCCAACGCATCCTCAAAGTACTCTGACTCCGAGTATGCTAAGTACTTGTTGACAGTAGTAGGTGGTTAGTGGTCAGTGGTAGCAGTAGTAGTAGTAGTAGTAGTAGTAGTAGTAGTAGTAGTAGTAATAGTAGTAGTAGTAGTAGTAGTAGTAAGTAGTATAGTATAGAGCAAAGCAAAGAACTGGGAGCATTTAGACTACTATGATTAAAGTATAAAGTAGCATACTATAAAGTAGTATAGTGTTTGACCACCTTCGGTAGTGCTCTACTTATTTCAGCATTTTGAGCCTACACTGTATAATCCTAACAATGGCCATTCCATTGTACCACTCCTCTACAATTATTGTGTAAGGTACCAGGAAGGAATGTGAAAAGTATTCCCCCTTAAATATTGCAACAACCAGTTGATTAGGCAATGCCAATGTCAACTACTTAAATATCCCGATTCTTCCCTCTGGAGAACCACTGGCAAATGAACATAGTTAACAGAGTACCTGGCGTAACAAAAATAATCTAATATCTACTCTTAAACCACCCTGCTCATAACAAAATTCTTCCAGATATCTGCTACAGATTACATCCAGTCACATTTGCAAAAGCACTGGGTCATTGTGCTAGTAACGTTCTGAGATTGGTGTAGTACTCCCAAGAGGTAATATGGTCGATACTAGATTAGACCCATGAAGGAGTGGACTAGAGACGAGAGACGAGAGACAAGAAATGAGACAAGAGACAGGAGATGAGAAAAGAGACAGGAGATGAGACAAGAGACAGGAGATGAGACAAGAAACAAGACCAGAGACAAGAAACAAGACCAGAGACAAGAAACAAGACCAGAGACAAGAAACAAGACCAGAGACAAGAAACAAGACCAGAGACAAGAAACAAGACCAGAGACAAGAAACAAGACCAGAGACAAGAAACAAGACCAGAGACAAGAAACAAGACCAGAGACAAGAAACAAGACCAGAGACAAGAAACAAGACCAGAGACAAGAAACAAGACCAGAGACAAGAAACAAGACCAGAGACAAGAAACAAGACCAGAGACAAGAAACAAGACCAGAGACAAGAAACAAGACCAGAGACAAGAAACAAGACCAGAGACAAGAAACAAGACCAGAGACAAGAAACAAGACCAGAGACAAGAAACAAGACCAGAGACAAGAAACAAGACCAGAGACAAGAAACAAGACCAGAGACAAGAAACAAGACCAGAGACAAGAAACAAGACCAGAGACAAGAAACAAGACCAGAGACAAGAAACAAGACCAGAGACAAGAAACAAGACCAGAGACAAGAAACAAGACCAGAGACAAGAAACAAGACCAGAGACAAGAAACAAGACCAGAGACAAGAAACAAGACCAGAGACAAGAAACAAGACCAGAGACAAGAAACAAGACCAGAGACAAGAAACAAGACCAGAGACAAGAAACAAGACCAGAGACAAGAAACAAGACCAGAGACAAGAAACAAGACCAGAGACAAGAAACAAGACCAGAGACAATAGTGGGACAATAAACTAGTAGGAGATTATACCAGTATGCACTGCTCTTCTATACGGTATTAAGTCTCAGCTAAGGTTTAGTATGTATCCATAAGTGAGTCATCTTTATCCACCCACATGCCCTCGTTTAGAGACAGGTGTAAATCATGGCGTTTCAAAGCTACATCATTGATAAATTTTGTAGAGCAGAGTAGATACTGGAATAGACATGAGTAGATACTGGAATAGACACGAGTAGATACTGGAATAGACACGAGTAGATATTAGAGTAGATTTCATAGTAGACTAAAACTATATTAGAGTTGACCAGAGATTAAAGCCTAAAGACCAGAGTAGACCAGTGGACCAGTGGACTAGGAAATTGGTAGAATGGTGGTGTAGACTAGTACACTAGTAGAATATACAAGAGAGATGACAATGTAGTATACAAACGAGACAACAGACTAGACTAGATCTGCAGACTAGCAGATAAGGAGAGTAATAGATCATTTAGAACATACAGAGACACAAAAGATAGAGACACTAAAATAGTAGATTAGACACCAGAGTAGTGTATACAAGAGAAACAAGAGACTAAAAGATCAGTAACGTAGTAGAATAAGCGATGATATAAGACTAGTGGGCTAGTGGATGTACAGGAAGAATTGTAGACATGAATGGAGTAGTGGAGTAGACCCATGGAGTGGTGTACACTAGTATCATAGTCGAGTCTAGAGTACAATATAAGTAGTGTACATTTTTCATACACCACTATACCACTATACCACTATACCACTATACCACTATACCACTATACCACTATACTATACATACGAGAGTGGATGGTGAAGTGAAAACAATCATTTTGCACCCACCGTTAGGAGCCCGCGCGTGCGCATCACTTGATTTCCATACACTCCAACTTCAACTCCACCAATACCCACCACCAACTACATTAGTCAGCCTACATCCACATCCACTACACAATACAGTGCACAGGATATAGTACCCCATGCTTCGCTTTAGACCTAACTACAGGCTGCTAAGAAGCCTCTCCTACTCCGTGGGCAATCATATCCACGGTTATGTAGTGGAACAGGTGCAGGCGGTGCCCGAGTTTTCCACCACCGCCATCCGCCTCAAGCACCGTGAGTCTGGCCTGCAGCATTTACATCTTGAATCGCCCCATGATACCAACAACGTTTTTTCCGTGGCTTTAAAAACAAACCCACCAGACCATTCGGGTGTGCCCCATATCTTGGAGCACATGTCGCTCTGTGGGTCCAAGAAGTACCCAGTCCGGGACCCGTTTTTCAAAATGCTTAACCGATCATTGAGCAACTTCATGAATGCTATGACTGGCCATGACTATACTTATTACCCGTTTGCCACCACCAATAAGCAAGATTTCCACAATCTTATGCAGGTGTACCTTTCGTCGGTATTTGAGCCGCTTTTGACCAAGGATGATTTCTCCCAGGAGGGCTGGAGATTGGAGAATGCCGATTTGACTGACCCTCTGAGTCCTTTGCTGTATAAAGGAGTGGTTTACAACGAAATGAAGGGTCAATACTCCAATACTAACTACCTCTTTTGGATCAAGTTCCAGGAGGCCATCTACCCTTCGTTGAACAACTCAGGAGGAGACCCTGCTGCAATCACCAACTTGAAATATGAGGATTTGGTCACGTACCATGCTCAGAATTACTCTCCAGCAAATGCCAAGACCTTCACCTATGGCTCGTTCCCATTGCAGGACCACCTTAAACTTTTAAACGAGCATATCTCGGGGATCAAGGCGCCTACACCTCGGAACGAGTCCAAAATGCCCATTTTTGCAGAGAAAAATGACCGCTTTTTTAATGTGCAGGTGTCCGGGCCAGTGGACACCATGGTGTCCAACCCTGCTGAGGAACAATACAAGTCGTCGCTCACGTGGTATTTGGGAGACCCACTTTCCGAGGATAAGCAGTACGATCTCTTCAAATGGAAGGCCTTGAACTCGCTTCTTTTTGATGGCCACAATGCTCCTCTCTACCAGGAATTGATCGAGACAGGATATGCCGAGGATTTCTCCGCCAACAGTGGTTTGGATGCAACCACACACTTGCTCTCGTTTACCATTGGTCTCGATAAGTTATCCCTTGGAAAGGTGAATGAATTAGCTGAAAAATTCAATGAGATAGTGCGCCAAAAGGTGATGCCCGAATTGGCCAAGAGAGAAACCAGTGTTTTCCACGACCGCATTTTGGCCATCTACCACCAGATGGAGCTTGGGTTCAAGAAACATAAACCGGATCTTGGCTTGGGCTTGTTGAACTCCATTGTACCCACTTGGGTCAATGGCCAGGACCCAGTGACCACGCTCCAGGTGCAGGACGTATTGACCCAGTTCAAGCAGGAGTATCTGGAGAAAGGGCTCGGGATATTTGAAGATATGCTTAAAAATACGCTTCTCAATCCCGAAACTAAGGTGCTCAAGTTCACTATGGTGCCCGAAAAGGACTACAATGAACAGTTGGCCTCAGACGAAAAGACTGGTTTGGACAAAAGAGTCCTGGGCTTATCTGCAGACACTAAGCAAGACATTTACGAGGCGGGTCAGAAGCTTTTGGAGTCACAGCAAAAAGAAGAGGATTTATCGGTGTTGCCCACGGTGACCATGAACGATATCCCCCGGAAAGGCAATTTCTACGACCTTGGCTTTTCTAGAGTTGCAGGCAGCGGTGGAAAGATCCAGAAAAGAGTGGTTCCCACCAATGACTTGGTGTACATCACAGCCACCAAAAATTTGGATTTCTTGCCCCAGAATCTCTACAAATACATGCCATTGTTCAGCACGTGCTTGACCAATTTGGCCGGTACGGAAAACGAGCCAATCACCAGCCTTGAAAACAAGATCCAAAGCCAAACAGGAGGAATTTCGTTTTCTACCAGTGTCAAGAGCGATCCACGTGACATCCTCAAGACCCACGCCAAGTTTGTGGTTTCAGGCATGGCCTTGAGTCAAAATGCTCTGTATATCTATGATCTCTGGTACGATATTCTTGTGCACACCAAGTTTTCGGCCCAGGATGCAGGCGTGGTGGAGAAACTCCATACTTTGGTCAAGAACTTGGCACAAAACCAGATCAACGCCGTGGCTGACCGTGGCCATTCCTATGCAAATTCCTATGGAAGTCTGCAGCTTACACCTACCAAGTACATCAACAATGCCATGGGAGGAATCGGACAGGTGCAGTTGATTATGGAGATTAATAAGAAGCTAGAGGAGAAGGGAAGAGAATACCTTACACTGGAGCTCTTGCCCATTTTACAGGAAATCAAAACACATATCTTGGGAGCCTATTCCGAGGGCCACACGAAAGGCTTTGACTACTGCATTGTGGGAGAAGCTTCAAGTATTCTGGAGAACGAGAGACTTATCGGTACTTTCGACTCCAAAATGGCATCCAATGAAGAAGCACGCAAGAGTAAGCTCCAGGCATTTGTGGAGTCCTTCTCCGCCCAAAAATTTTCCAAAACAGTCTTGGATTTACCCTTTCAGGTGGGGTATGCATCTTTGGCTCAGACGGGTGCTCCATATGCAAGCAAAGATGGAGCAGCACTCCAGGTTCTTTCCCAATTGATGACTTTTAGACACTTGCACTCGGTGATCCGAGAATCCAACGGAGCTTATGGAGGAGGACTCAACTACGATGGGCTCAGTGGAACGTTGAACTATTATTCGTACAGAGATCCTAATGCAGTAAAGTCAGCACAGGCTTTTGCAGAAAGTTGGAAAGCAGGACAAGAGAAGCTCATGGCCGGTAAATGGGACGAAAAGGCATTGCAGGAGGCCAAGATCGCCATTTTCCAGAGCGTGGATGCCCCCAGCCAGATCTCCAGCCAAGGATTAGGTAACTTCTTGGAAGGCATCAGCGATGAAATGAAGCAGGAGAGAAGGGAGCGCTTTTTGGATGTGTCTCTCAGTGATTTGCAACAGGTCAACGAGAAGTACTTGGAGAACGCAGAGAAGAGGGCATTCACCATCATTGGCGATGCAAAGACTCTAGACCTAGACGACTCGTGGGCCACCAAGTCTCTCATGTAACCACAGTCACATATGTAAATAGTACACCACCTTTCACAGTAAATATACTTACTTAGATCACTGTAAGTTTCCAGATACACTACAGTGCAATATCCCTAGCATTGAAGCCATGTAGCTGATTAACTTTAGTATCTTTGGGTTATAATAACTGATACAGAGTTCTTACTGTTACCATTTTCACTGATATGTCCATTACTAGATGTTACTGTCTTCCTTTCTGTCTCTATCTAGTGTATTTCTTCTCTCCCAATCTACAGTATACTTACACACAGTGATATCACCATTCTATAGTATTGACTCTAGTCAAGTATATAGTACCACTAATTTTGGAGTATCACTATAGTCACGAATACACTATTATAGCTCCGTAACACAGCCATCATAGTATTGCGCAATCATAGTATTTCGCAATCATAGTACAATGATGGCCTACACTGGACATTGATCAGATATAGATGGACTTGAAACCTCGATTATACTGTAATTCTTCCCAATTCAAGTATCACATACAATACCGTCTTTAGAATCCAAACAATTCACGGTAGGAGCATTCCTTGCTTAAATTAATACGAACCCAGAGACATACTATTTTCGAGAGGTATGTTCAATCTCGTTAAAAGTAACACATGGGATGCACTAGCATGTACAAATTAAGCATTATTGCTTTAGATCACTGTATATCACAATAAATCACTGTATATCACTGTATATCACTGTATATCACTGTATATCACTGTATATCACTGTATATCACTGTATATCACTGTTTATCACTGTTTATCACTGTATATCACAAGAGATCACTGTTTACCACAATAAATCACTGTTTATCACTGTTTATCACAATATATCACTGTGTATAAATGTGTTTCTCCATGACCTTGAATAGTCTCATGGACACTACCCCGAGTAAGTTCTTATCCGTTTATTCCTTCTATATACACTGAAAATGCTGGCGAGATTCTTCCTGGGGATGGCCTAACGATGGCTTCTATTGTAGACCTTGGCCACCAAGTCAGGTACCTTTCTCTTCTTGGATTCGGTAAAGAGACAGTGTCTCTGGGCCCTGGGGTCGTAGAGGATCAAGTTGAGCCGCTGAGTATGACGAGGGATCTTGAACCATTTCTCATACCCCGTCTTGGCCGCCGAGATGAGCTTGACCATAGTGTGGGTCGTCTTAGCTTTAGCCATGATGCTGGTTGTGGAGAGAGAGTCGTGAGAAAATTTGTGTTAAACATGCACACCCGTACACCCCATTTTCTTCTCACCCACCATCTCCTTCAAAACCACTCTTAGTAAAAAATTCCTAGAATCCTAGCATTGTATTTGACTCTTTCTCCTTTACAGTCTTACTTTATACTATTGTGTATGTATTTCCATAATTTTGTGTAGCCAGGATCATTTAGCTCTATCATATTATGGTCCATTTCTACTGCATTCGCATCAATATCCTAAGCATTTAGTTCGGTCAAAATTCACCCATTTACTCTTTTTCCAATCAGAACAATGGTTTTCATAATCTATTAAATTTTATGGTGCTTATTATGATCATAGGGTTATATGGGCATGTGTATGGTATTATTGTGTGTGTGCGACCAGTGAGTTCGCATCCTATCATACCTCCAACATGACATGCCAAGCTTCAGGACACAGAATAGAGGTAGAGTAAGTATGGTCTATAGTAGCATTCTACGCTTGAGTGTTAACATCAAAAAGATTCATATCAAAATACTAAGATGCCAAACTATAGGTACTACTAGATTTACCATAAGACACGATTATGGAAGGTTAAGGTATTATGACATTTATAGTTATAGTAGTATTATGATTATGGTATTCCAATATTTTATCATGATCAAGAAATATTATGGTGAGTATAATATGGTATTGTGATATTGTGGTATGGTCTTAGGGTAGGTATATTGTTGTAAGTATATTGTGGTAGCTATATTATGGTAGCTATATTATGGTAGCTATATTATGGTAGCTATATTATGGCAAGTACATTGTGGTGTTGTGGAATGTATGGATTGTATGGATTGTATGGTGCAGTACATAGTAGGTGAGTATTAGTGGTACAGTGTATTTCAAAACTATTCAAACTAGCGCGACAAAATGGTTCAAACCAGTGCGACAAAATGGTTCAAACCACACTAACAAAATTAAACAAACCAATGATTCAAAAAGTTTCGTATCCCTTCTTTACAGTCTTTTAAACCAAAATAGCGTAATGTTTTTCACGCCAATTTTGATTCATTGAAGAAACTAAGTATTCTGAAATCTTAAATCTGGACGATTGCCTCATATGTACTATATTTAGGAGTCTTGCAGTACTATATTGGAATCTTGCTGTACCACATTTAGGAGTCTTACAGTATCAATCAAGGGTCAAAACGGAACGGACGGAACATAAATTGATTTCCTTATTTTTTTATCCTGTATACCTCAACTTGTCCATTTGGTTTGAAAGACTGTGTGAAGGGGTGCGAAACATTTTGAATTATTGGTTTGAATCGTTTTGCCTCGCTGGTATGAACCATTCTGGCTTCTTGGTTCAAAACATTTTGTCGCGCTAGTTTGAAACATTTTGTCGCGCTAGTTTGAAACGTTTTGTCGCGCTAGTTTGAAACATTTTGTCGCACTGGTTTGAATAGTTTTGTCGCACTGGTTTGAATAGTTTTGAAAAACACTGTACTCACAATAAAGAGCGCCTTTTTTTTACAATACTCACATTTGAGACTGCTTCACATCTCAGAAATCAAATAGAAAATCTTAAGAAATGGGATTGGGAACCATCACGTGACCCGGATCTTGTGCTTCTACCATTATTGATTGTTACACCAATTAGAAATTTTTTTAAAAAAAAAAAAATTCTGAATATTCATGTGTCTGAAAATTGAATACCCTAAAAAATAGATAGAACGAATTGCATTAGTTTCTAACAAGTGAATCAACATTCTTTAGATTCGAAGCAGTCATTTGTGCAATTTTTTTTTCGTGTACCAGATCTCAGAGAGTATTCATTGCTTATAAAATTAGGGTCTCTCATGACTTCCATGAGTCATGACTTCCATGAGTTAAGACTTCCGATTTGATAGCACTTCGAAGTCTGGAAGGCTAATATTTCCTCATCTAAACCAAATGCAGGATACATTTAAGCTTCTGATTTCATTGCCTATAAATATGGACCGTCCTTCCTCTCTAGATATCTATATTTATACAAGGAAGTAACTCACTGAATAAGCTTTTGGTCATCTTGATAATCAATTACTCCTGTATATTGTATTATCTGCTCGTAGTCCTTGTCATACTCAGTCAACTCAGTCATACTCAGTCATAGTCATAGTCATAGTCAGAAACGTATACTACCTATAGTACTATCTTTCTGATGTATTATGTATGTATGTTTTAATCCATGGCTTATGGCTTATGGCTTATGGCTTATGGCTTATGGCTTATGGCTTATGGCTTATGGTTTTGCAAAGGAAGTGTGGAACACTAGGGTTCGTGGACTTTCTCATGAAAACCAAACTATGGCATATCGCACAGTGGTATTTTCAACACCACACTAAAAATCGAATACCAAGTTTCTGACAAATTGTACTACGGAAAACCTTTTGGAAAACTGAAAACTTCTATGGAGAACCTTTTTTTTGGATTTTTTTTGGAGCCCAAATGTTTTTGCTGTGCACGGAATTGGGCCACTGGATGCAGGATTTACAATTGTAGATTACTTAATTCCTCATGTACCCTAACATCGGGTACTTCAGGAGGTCCATTAAAAAACCATGGAGTATAGTCCAGAGTGACGTACTTGTTATTGTTAAACATAAAGTTCATAGTCTCATCAAGATATGTGAATACCTGAGGAGTTACACGAGAACTGTTTCTGGTGGGTCTGGTAGAAGAGAACATATTGATATACTCCCAGACAATATTCTGATTAATTAATTAACACTAGGATTGGGGGAAAGAGTTCCAACTTATATAGTTTAGGAACTCTGCTAAACCTTCTCCAACATTTATTGTGCTGGAGCTAAACCTTCATCAAGAATCACCAAGGTAAGGCGTAGCACACTCTACTTTCTAAAAAGAGCACCCCTTCATTTTCTGCAAAAATCAGTCATTGCTCATTCTCAACAACGATCTCTCAAGAGTATTGTTTTATTATTCAAAATTGTTCGGTTACGAGCACTGCCCTGCACTGCCTTAAGCACCAACTGTAAAGTCACACAATAATAACTAAATGATTTTAAATAAACAATTATTGCAAAATAATCTAGCTATAAACTTGACATCACTTGTTAGTTACATTTTGTACTAGGTTCGGACAGTAGAAATACCTACTTATAAATATGGCACTGCATATAACACCCAGATCCAATAGTTCCCAAAGCACGTACAAAAATCGGGCCATTTAAAGAGTTATAGTATTTCAGAAATATAGTATCATTTCTAAACAAATAATGATAGAATACACGATGGTGTACTGGTCAAGGGTATACGGTGGAGTACTGGTCATGGGATACAGTGGAGTGTATGTAGTACTATAGCCACCAAGCAAGAACAACAAAACACCACAACACCAGACCAATTTTAACAACCAACTCAATCAAAAAAACCAACCATCTCAAAACCTCAATCAAAATATAAAAATCATACAATAATCTTCTTCAGAGGGATCTGGAATATAGGAGCCGGGGCAAATAGATCGCGGTGTACGGGTGCATGTGCGGTAGTTTTTTCAGGCGCGTCCTCGAGCTTTTCAACACCTCCATAATATATACACCATGTTGAGCAAGATCTGGGTCGCCGTATTGTTCGTGTTGGGCGTCACGTCCGCGTTACAGGTGGAGATTCCTGCATTCGAGATACCCGAGCCCGTGTGCATCCGTGACTTTGTGGGCGAAGACCAGCTTGTGGTGATCAACTTAAAAACTACCGGCTACCAGGGAGACGGTCAGAGGTTGCAGATGACGGTGATAGACTCGTTGGGCAACCAGTTCTCTAAGAAGACGGATATCTACAAAGATATCCGGGTTTCCTTCACATCGCACGACTCCGCCGCCATTGATATCTGTTTCCTTAACTTCTTGGAGAAGGGCCAAGGCCTGAGACGGTACTTGAGCCGGGACGTGACGTTGGAGGTGGAGAGCGGCGCCGGCGCACGTGACTGGAATGCTTTGCAGACGGCGGAGAAGTTGAAGCCGGCCGAGGTGGATTTGAAAAGAATTGAGGAAATCACCCGTGAAATCACCAATGAGTTGCACTACTTGAGGGCCCGTGAGGAGAAAATGCGCGATACCAACGAGAGTACCAACAGCAGGGTCAAGAACTTCTCCATTGTCATTTTGCTTTCATTGGTAAGCTTGAGCGTGTGGCAGATTCTGTACTTGAGACACTACTTCAAGGTCAAGCATATCATCTAAAGAGTGCCCTTTCTTTTCCAGGGGGTCTCCCTACATCAGCTTAAGCATGCAAATGTGCTATTTCCAGTGCTACCAAGGTGTTTATAGCTGTGTTCTATAGCAAGTTCGTCAATAGAAGTACGTCAAGTCTATACAACTAAGTCTATAGCCGCTCTGGACACAATATATATCTCCATGTATATTTCTCTTTATACCTTTCTTTATCTCTCTATTGAAAGTTCTCTTTAGGATCCTCTAGCCTTCAATTCTGGGACCTTCAATTCTGGAACCTTCCGTTCTGGAAGTCCATCCCTCCTCTAATCATTTATTCTCACTCTCTACACTTCCAACTACTTCGTCTACCTTCATCATTCGGCCAATTTTACTCTTCCCTATAATTTCACAGTCCTATAATTTCACAGTCCTATAATTTCACAGTCCTATAATTTCACAGTCCTATAATTTCACAGTCCTACAATGTTCCAAAGTACAATCTCCAAATCCAGTCAACCCTTCTCTATTCTTTCAATATTCTATCTTCTATTCTACTCTATATAGATTCTACTCTATATATATTCCTAATTTATACAATTACATGACTACCATTTGTTTTGTATAGACTCTTCCATCCAGTGTATTGCTGGTATTCTGAACATGAATGAGTCTATAGTATCTATCAACTTGTAGCCAAGGTGCGTGTCGATATGTAATGAGCAATTGGAGCAAGTGTCTAGTTTTGATCTTTGGGGAACTGTTTTCTCTTTGAAGCACTCTTTCTCTCTAGCGTTCTCTGTAGTAAAATTCCTTGACAAAGTATCTACTAATTGTACTCTATTCTCTACTGTTAGTTCCACTATAGGCAGGACTCTACCCATAGAGGTATCAGAAGGCTCTTTATCCAATCCTAACAATGACCATCAAAGACCCTTCACCTATGCAATAATTTGTAATACCATTATAGCAGTACTACACTACTATACTACTATATAGTATAAGTTTGTCTTAGATTTTTGTGAAACGTTCATTTACCAAGTTACTTTTGTTGGTTAATAATTCCTCGAAACGAGGAAATCGAGCTACTTAAGTAGTTGGCGGGGGAGTTGGCTTATCCACCTGGCTGTTGCTGTCAACAAGTACCTAGCGTGCACGGAGTCACGGTACTTCGTATGTGTATTGCATATAGATCAGTGAAGTGCTATGTGCAGGTCCCAGACAGGTGAAGGGTTTTCACCTGCCTTCGTGCCACGTCTACGTACCTTGGTCTTGTAAAGTACAACTTACATATCTCTGTATATCAATACGTACTAAAACATAAGTTGAAAGTTGCTAAGTCCGACCGGGAAAATTCTTCACTTTTCATCCTGATACATTGTTTTTCAAAACTATTCAAACCAGCGCGACAAAATGATTCAAACTAGCGCGACAAAATGTTTCGAATCACACTAGAAAACTGTTTCAAACCAATAATTCAAAATGTTTCGTACACCCTTTACAAGTTGTTGTATATAGGATAACAAGGAAACCAGTTCAGTTCCGTTCGTTTTGACCCTTGATTGGACACCGCAAAACTTCCAAAACTTCCAAATGTAGTACATGAGGCAATTCTCCAGATTTAAGATTTCAGAATATTGACTTCTAATGAAAGTTGGTGTGAAACATTATGCCATTTGGTTTGAAAGATTGTGCGAAGGGGTACGAAAGTTTTTGAATTATGGTTTGAATCGTTTTGTCGCGCTGGTTTGAAACATTTTGTTGCGTTGGTTTGAATAATTTTGAAAAAGACTGTACCCCAGGCTTATCACATTCCACCCTGGTGCTTTGTACCATGGTGACTGAGGAGATGGCGTTTTGGAATGGCCATTGTTAGATCAGATAACGTAGGCTTTATAATAGGTATAACACGCCCTCCTTATCCATATCAGATATTATATCAATACATAGTCTAGGTAGTATAGTGTTGACTACATTGTATGGTATAGACTAATACAGGCTAGATAGTATAGTATAGTATAGAATAGATAGTATAGTACAGTTTAGACTAGACTAGATAGTATAGAATAGATAGTATAGGGTACATAGATAGAGTACATAGTAGTACATAGTAGTACATAGTATAGTAAAAAAATTATAGTCTAGATAGATAGATAGATATATTCTTGTTGTAACTTTAAGATACTTGTTAGATCCAACATGAACAGAGCACTACCCATATAGGGATTGAGCTCACGTTTCTAGTTAATCTCCAATCGGTTTGCTGTTACTACATTTCTTTTAGTTCGCCACTACTACCGATTGCTCTCCTTCAGAATATTAAATATGGCCGATTCCGCGATTTACGTGTTTACAAGATTCTAACAGTACTCGAGAAACTAGTACTCGAGAATCTAGTACTCGAGAATCTAGTACTCGAGAATCTAACTACACAAGACTCTAACAGGACTCAAGAATCTAACAGGACTCAAGAATCTAAAAGTACTAAGTTATTTTTTTTATTCAATGATTATTCCTCACTAAAAAGGAACCTCAGTTGCTTATATAAACTTTGGAGAGAAAAAACGGCTTGTAAAGACTCTTCACAAGTTCAAGAGCAGTAATGTTCTTGATCCTCGCATAATCTTCACTGGTACTGTCAAATTGTATGTGTGCCTACGTTATTCAATGACAAATGTAGAATCGAACAGAGTGTCAGCTCTAACACTATAGTATATATTGTATAATTGCCAATTATGTATTGGTATTACTCATCGGGTTTTATATTCATTGTGGATCAGACAGTATTTCATAATACTTTTATGGGTAGAGCCTTGTTCATAGTGGATCTATCAGATAGTATGTAATCGATTTATGGAAGTATACTGATATTGAACCTACGCTGCCAATCACAATGAGGGCCATTCTAAAACAATCAAGATTCATTCAATAGTATCTACCCTGACCACTTGGAATTTCACTGAGCTTTGCACTTCATCCCCTTGAAAATTATTTAAGTAACCCAGGTTCCTCTTGCAGGGTTATCAACAAAAACAGAACTACCATAGTCTACCATAGTCTACCATAGTCTACCATAGTCTACCATAGGCTTCCATAGTCTACTATAGGCTTCCATAGTCTAGCATAGTCTTTCCATACTATACATACTATATTCTATACTACTATTAGAACCAGTAGTAATGGTAGGGGTATTGATACACCACACTAACGACACTAACTATACTGTTGTATCACTAAACCAGTAGTACTAGTATTATTTCCTATACTTTACAATACTACTAGTACTATTTACTACACTATACTAGTACTATTACTATTTACTACACTATACTAGTACTATACTACTTGTTAGATCCACCATAGGCAGGGCCCTGCATATGAAGGTAGTATGAAGCCTCTCAGTCCGATTGTTACAATGGTGATACGGCATTTGACCATCAGACCACTTCGTGCATTGATGGCCCCTTTCGAATATTCCAGAACAATCCCTACCATTGTTCTGGTGGAGAGTTTTTCGGTTCCACGTTTCTCTCAAAGTTATATAAACCACCCCGGTTCCTCTCTTTGAGGAACCATCAACGAATATAAAAGTTTAGGCATAAATGTATCAAAAGAACATAACACTACTATTACTATACTACTATTACTATACTACTATTACTATACTACTATTACTATACTACTATTACTATACTACTATTACTATACTACTAGTACTATACTACTAGTACTATACTACTAGTACTATACTATATGTTACGTACTTTAATAAAGGTTGTTAACCTAAACTTGTATTCGTTGATGGTTCCCCAAAGAGAGGAACCAGAACGGCTTATATATATTTGAGAGAAACGTGACATTAAAAAACTCTCCACTAGAACAATGGTGATGATAAAAGAATATTCGAAAAGATCATTATAGCACTTCGTGCATCAATGGTCGATGGCCGCGATACGTCACTTGCAGTGGCCATTGTTAGAATTGGACGTCTTAGGCTTCGTAATGCCTCTATTTGTAGTGTCTTACCTATAGTGGATCTAACAATATACTAGTAGTACTATACTATACTATACTATACTATACTATACTATACTATACTATACTATACTATACTATACTATACTATACTATACTATACTAGTAGTACTATACTATACTATACTATACTATACTATACTATACTAGTAGTACTATACTAAAGAACCAGAAGACTATACCATGCTTGAAACGAAAGAAATGGAACCACTGAACAGTGTCACCGATGTAGAACCAAACAGAGTCACTGATGTAGAAACAAACAGTATCGAAGAAACCGAAGCATCTGAAGAAGACCCAGAAGAGAATAGAATTCTGGATGAAGCTAAAGGTCCAGAAACCGAAGTAGAAACCGAAGCAGAAACCGAAGTAGAAACCGAAGTAGAAACCGAAGAGCCAGCAATGGAAGAGGGTACTACAGTGGAGTGGAGTAGAGTAAAGAAGAACGAATTAGAGTAGAGCATAGTGAGTGTAGAGTAAACAAGAGTGGCGTAGAGGGCTGAAATTAGTGGAGGCTTACTAGAGTTGGTTACTCCATGTTCTTTGTACATCACTAGTTATATAGTATAGCTTTATTTGCATGATTAGCGTGTACGGTAAGCTAGAGGAAAGGTGAGGAGAGGTGAGTAGTACCATTAGTCTTTGTAATATCAGTATTCAGTGTCATTCGTGACTTTACCCACCGCCCACCTATATCGTTCACTATATATAGTCACTATTTGCAGTAGTCACTATTTGCAGTAGTCACTATTTGCAGTAGTCACTATTTGCAGTAGTCACTATTTGCAGTAGTCACTATTTGCAGTAGTCACTA